>BPLR01020914.1:0-127591 GCA_021605095.1 Caerostris extrusa
GAATTTCGAACTGGTAAAATGTTTTGAAATATCCTAAAAATAATATATTTGTAAAAACTTTTAATTTCAAAGCAATCAAGAGCTTTCCTGATGTAAGGTATTCTTTTCGATTGTTAGAGAATTTGACTTGATCCGGAGCTACTAGAGCAGTAGATATATAACAGATTCAACATTAATCAGGATGCACCACTGGGGATCTACTACACTACACAACATACAATATGTCACTGCAGTTTTGGATGGTCACACTGCTATTTGGCAGTACTTCCAAAGATAACAGATTCGCACTCTCCACTTTTATCGCATAGGAAGCATATTCTGGCTTACAAATTTAACGTGTATGCTTCGGAACCTGAATATTAACGATCTAACAATCGGAAATGCGAAGCCAATATGAAGTAAAGGCTCAAATTGTGGCCCAGTAGTAACATGCATAGAAGGACTCATATTCGAATCCGTTAGTGGCATCCGTTATAATCCTTATTCTTGTGACAACGTTTATTAAGCGGCTGACACCGATTGTCGGGTTGCTTGGGGCGTTTGCTTGTCCCGGTTTATTGATTTTTGAAAATTAAAAGATAAATTGTAAAAGGCCTTTAACTTTAAAGATGCTGAATGCGAGAAATGTGTCGTTGAATGTGCAGTGACAACTCAAGCCACGGATTCTTCACAATCCTTACAAAAGGGAGTCCATGACACGTATTTTTGCCTGTCCGATGGGAAATTCATCAGATTGGAATTGAATTTGGTTGAGGAAAGACCTATTCGAATCGGTACAGACCGATTTGGGAACTTCGTTATAAAATGGGTTTTACAGACTTGCATTTGCTGTCATGTGCTGTGTAGTGTTTTTATTGTTTAAATAAAATAATAAAAATGCAAATTGGAATGAACAGTACATAAACAAGAAAACTCGACTTGTGAAATTTATCACAACAAGATTATCAAGACAAAGCTAAAACACAGTTCCGACTACTTTTTTTTTTTTTTTTTGTATAGTAGGAAGAACTTGTGCATTTGTAACTTATACATAATGTAAAGTATTACATTTTATACTTATACGTAATTATACATATGATAGTAAGAAAGAAGACAGGATCTTGCCGGGAGTTTGTCAAAGAAGTTTGCTCTCGACAAATATATTTTTTTAAATAAGCTATTACAAATAAAAGATAAGATCTAGATATCCTTCACAAAAGAAGAAAATGTATATAATATTTACAGAACTATACAGATTGCATAGCTTTGCAAACTTATTAGGGGAGAGAGTTGCCTTGGGAAAAAAAAGTATCTTCTAATTTATACTTCATTAACTTTTGGATGTCTAAAGTAGCCTTATTTTTAAAGATAAGTAGTTTAAGAGGAGAGTCTCTAAGATTGGGGTATTTTTGTATAAGGTACTTATTAAATAAATACAGTAATATCAAGTATAGTCAGTCACAAAAGTCAACAACTACTCTATTAAAATAACAAGATTTAAGGACTATAAATATTTCTTGAAAAATTAAATGTACTTCAATGTTTTTCGGTTTTATATTTTCTAATACGAAAGTAAGAAAGAAACGCATTTTTAAAACCATAAAATTCTTGTTTTATGAATATAAGTGATAAAAACCAAATTATCACTTCAGAACATGCAAAAATCAGAACAAAATAATTTTTTCTGATAAAATTATCACAAAAATCTACATTCAAGAGTAGCATTTATAAAACATAGCACGATTTCATTTTTTAAATAGGAACGAAAAAAGATTGTAGGTTTGGAGATGAAGCATCTGCTAGGGCTGGTAAGTTCCATAAAATATCCAACTACATTACATCGCACATGATTAATGAAAATTGAAAAGTGAATTATCTCATTTTTAGAATGAGTTTTTATACATTTGTATGTGTTGTCAAGTGTTGTTATTATTTGAATAAAATAATGAAAATGCAAATTGGAATTATAAATTAAATGGACAGTACACATGACTTGCGAAATTTATCACGTGTACGACAAAGCTCAGTTATTAAACAAGTTTAGCGAACGACAAAGCTTAGTTTAGCTAAGTTAAGATGTGCGATAAACCTTAACTTAAAACAGTTCCGACTACATTTTTGTGTAGTACGAGGAACTTGTGTACCTGTAACTGATTCAAAATGTAAGAAATACATCTTATACGTAATCATACATACGCCAATAATGTTAGCAAAAAGTAAGAGAGGAGCCCACCGGAAGTCAAGACGTCGGGGAACCAATAAGATTGTTTTAAGATAAGATTGTTTGTTACGATAAGATAAGATTGTTGGTAGAACAAAATAAGAATTGTTTTGTTTTCCTTTTTTTTTTAAAATAAGCACTATAAAGAAAAGATAGAATCTAGATACTTCACAAAAGAAGAAAAAGTATAGAATATTTACAGAACTATACAGATTGTATAGCTTTACAAACTAATTAGGAAGGAGAGTTGCCTTGAAAAAGATATTTTCTAAGATATACTTCTTTTTAACTCATGTCTAAAGTAGCCTTATTGTTAAAGATAAATAGTTTAAGCGGAGAGCCTTTTAAATTGGGGTTTTTTCAATTAGATACTTATTAAGTAATTACAGTAGTATCAAGTACAGTCATTCACAAACGTCAGCAAAAATTATATTAAAATAACATTTAAGAAACTATAAATATAAGTTGAAAAATTAAATTTAGGGCAATGTTATTTGGTATTACATTTTACAGTATAAAATAAAAACTTCACAACCATATACATTTTACAAACCATACAAATTTTGTTTTATAAAAATAAGTGATAAAAGCCAAAATCAATTAATCAAGTTTAAAAATCAATAATCAAATTAAGATGAAATTAAAAAAATTCTTATGCTGAATTTGCAAAAATTGTTGGAGTAGAAATCCTATCATATTCCAAACTTTTATAAGGAATTATGAAACAATTGGACGTGTTTTTAATAAACTTCTAGTGAACGGACAACTATTTGGAATGATCGAGTTGCTAGAGCAGTGATGAGAAAATACAGGTTATTTTCCCAGTGAAAGAGAAAATAGAGGTTAAATCCAAAGATATTTACTACTTAATTAACAGAATATATTGCAGTGACAACTAGCAAAGGGGCCTGCCAGTGATTACGCTATGGCACTCGGTACCACTGGTTTAGGGTTCGAATCCCTGCGGAGTCTTGGATGTTTATAGTGGTTCGTAATTCGCTTTTAACAATAGGCCGGTCTAATATGATTTTAGAGCTTTGGTTATAAGGCTGACATCACTATCCTGTAAAAAGGAAAACATCTCCTGTCTCGAAATCTGCCAGTAAGCAGACTGGCCTTGGCCCCTCATAGGACCATTTTTTTCCGAAGAAGAAGATTGTTTGGTTTGGTTTGTCGCTCTACGGCTTTTTTTTGTACACTTTGGGCTAATTAGATCGGAACCTACAGTTCAACATGAATTCCTAACCACTAACAAACAAGCATGCCACCATCAGGATTCAAACTTAAAGCCTGTAGTACCAAAGGCCAGAGCGCTGGCTAATTGGCCATCAGGCGCCCGAAATAGAAGAAGACAACTAGTAGTAGTTTTAACATGGAAACAGTTCGATGAATTCTTTGATATAAAGGATTTCATAGCAAAGTCCTACGAAAAAAAAATACTCTCACCCAGAGCAAATCAAAGGAAAAAAAAAAGGCTGAACTTTGCAAATTAATGTATCCACAAATATTTTTTATTGTAAAACTGTCCTTCTTTCTCATGAAAGTAATTATTAGTAGTGACGGATCAGACAAAATTTTGGTGACGCAGAAAGGAAGAATTGAAAAGCATAAAAATCGTCCCTACAATAAAGCATGGTGGAGGTGGAAGGACGTTTAGGGGGAGGGGCAATGTTGTCTGCTGGTGTTGGTAAGTACACCCTCATTTGAGGTAATATGAATCTTTCAAATACTTAAAAATAGGCATAGTAGGCATCAAAAGGGCAGATATTCTGGCAAAAAAAAAGGAACATAAGAAGTTTCTGGAAAGTGTCCTATCCCTCCTGACTCTTGTTGGAGAGCTATATGGGACAAAATTAAGTCACTGCATATTGGTGAAATATAATCTAACATCCAAGGGAAGAGTTTATGAGACAATCGGGGATTATTGGGAAAAAGTTAGTGGAAAACTCACAAGGAAGCTGATGACAATTTTAGACTAAGAACTGGACACAATTGCCTGGCCGAACATCTGGCAAAAATAGGGATTGCGAACTCTGAAATATGTGTTTTATATAAGAAAGAAAAGATGAATAAGGCCCATCTACTCGTTTGCTCGGGACTGGACTCTTGACTTACAACAGAATGATAATTTGTGTACTCTATACTGGAAGGCCAGAGAAAAACATATCCTGATTACACGGAGTTTTATTAGGCTGTTTCTAGCTTTTTAAATTTTTACCCTTAAAACATTTATTTTCAAGGCCTTTTGGTCGTTTTGTTAAGAATGTCTGGTATTTTCCCTTTGTAAAAATATTCTAATTTGCTTATATTTTTTTCTGTTTCTATTGTAAGTGGCCAAATTTGTAAGGATTGAGTTCCAATAAAAACCATATGTAACAACAACAACAATATGTGCCTGTATCTGTTGACAGTTTACAGCTTGGAAGCCAACGGACCTTTCTGCAGGACAACCATCCAAAACATGCAGCGAAGACAGTGTTGTCTCCTTCATAAATGCTATGTGTCAATACTCCACCTCAAACGCCAGATTTGAGTTGGAGTCAGAAGACAGAAGAGGTGGAAAATAACTTTTTTAGATTTTTTTTAGAAAAGCATTTTGCAAGCGTGATCGTCAGATACCGAACAAATTCTCATTGCTTCAAAGCCTTGGAGATTATAAACCGTTATTGATTCAAGAAACGAAGTTATATAATATTAAATTATTTTCAATTGCATAAATTATGCTAATTTGCCATTTTCCATTGAGACGATGTTCACTTTTGTGTTTGCATTATATGCGATTGATTTAATATTATTACATTATATGAATTATTTTTTATGAATCTTTTAGGAAGTATTTCTTTTTTACATAACTATAGGTGAGAGCAATTTGTTTTACTACATAAAAAATATTGTGGTTTTTGAGTTTTTACAACTACATAAAAAATGCAACTATTGAAGGTGTATGTAGACTTTTTGCGACTGACTGTACATCAGCAATTCAACTTCGCGAATTAGTACGAAAATTTTAAAAAGATCTACTTACAATAAAATAAATGCGTAACTAGAACCCAGCATAAAGTGCGAGGAGACGGAGGTGGCTACTACGAGCATGCAACCGCATTGCACAAATGTACTTTTGAACGAATATCCTCAAAAATAGCAACCGACGGATTACCACCCTCTCCATGATGTCCCAATGTCTCATCCATAGTGACCATCTCCGGCATAGATATTGATATTGCTAGGACTAAAATTACCCATTGCACATTGGGGTTATCAGTGATAACGAAAACAACAGTACGCAGTAAATAGCAGCAGTAATAACAGTAATAGTATAATTTCATTTCCCAGAGGAAATGAATTTTATAACTACTTGAAGAAAGTAAATAAATTTTTGTTTTGAGTGGTGGATTTCATTCTACTATACAGTGACTAATTAAAAAATTTGGCACTTTTTCAATGTTACCGAGGAAAAAATGAGTTGAAAAGTGGTAATGGTAATTTTACCACCGGTGTTTTTATTCTTGTGGGGTGGTAATTTCAAGTAAAAAGACAAATTGAAGATCAACTGGTAAAAAGTGATGATGATGGTAGTCTGTTAATTTCGTTGGTGAGTGGCGTGCTAATTTCAAAGGGGTGTTGTGTGATGATAATCGTTGTAAGTGGCAATTTCAAGATCAATGAACTGAAGTGATAAGGGATGGTGGTGATAATCCGAAAAGTAAAAACAAAAGGTAATTTCAAGATCAATATGTCTACGCTTAGTGGGTTTACTGGATAAAAAATTTCGGTTACATTTACAATAAAATGAATATTAAAATTTATCTTTTATTTCAACAGAAAAATGCAGTTAACTAAGAAATTGAGTTAGAAATTATGTTTAGATCTTTAATATTTGCAAATTCAAATTCAATGAAATGCATACAATTGCGCATTACAAATTAGTGAAACAAAATACTATTGATTTCTGTTCGTTATTATTTCCACAATCCTCTTTAATTGAAATGAGGCAATCAAGTTTCATTAATATGTTTAACATCTCATTGGAATCCATTTTCTAATACAACAAACAAAATTTAAACAATGAAAAACAAAAGTAAATAATTAACGTATTTCAAACAATCATTGTTAAATACTAGTGAACAACTATAATGTAACGTATTGTTGAAACAATAGGCGACATTACAAACAATTGTTGTTTGTTCTGCAACACCTGAAAAATATCAGAATGTATAATTACATTCAAAGAGTCAACATCGTTAATTTTTATCCACATTTTAAAAAGCATCCTCCCAATATTATGAAAATAGTTTTTGAAGGAAATAGTTAAATGAGTGAAAGAGAAAGACTGTCGCCACCTGGATATGATTATTGTTAGATTTTATTTGTGCTGGTCCTCCTCACACCTGCTAAACATTTTATCTTTTCATTCTTATTCTCAAAACAATATCTCGATTCCAACCACCATACAACCAGCAATACTAGAAGTGCCATCCTTCTGATCCTATTCATACTGGACTATTCATCAAACCTATTCATCTTCTACTTAATCATTTGAATTCTGAAAAGCTTCTACAAACGATATTTCCATTTTGAAGAACAGCCATCAATAACCAAGAAAAAGCTCAACATCGAATTCTTCAATAATTGATCAATATCAATAGCAGATTCATCCATGAATATCCAAGTCGCCAAAGTTGAAGAAATAAAGAATCCTACAATAGACAGTTTAATAACTTTGACAATATTTGAACAATATTTCTATTTTGAAGAACAGCAAGCCAGCAATAACCAACTAAATCCCGAACATGAAATTCTTCATTAATTGATCAATATTAATAGCAGATTCTTCCGTGGACATCCAAGACGCCGTAGTTGCAGAAAAAAAGAATCCTTCAATAGACAATTCACTACATTTGAAAAACCTAAGAACAGTGCAACCAAAAATATCAACATTTTAGACAATAGTTCCAATTAAAAAACAATAAACTGTTCAAGATCTACGAAAACTTTAAACATCGAAATTTCCAATGGTCCAATAGTCGTAAGTTATACAATAGTTGCAACTTCATTAATAGACAATAAAATTATAATAGTTATTGAGAATAAAAATCCATAGAAGACGATTTATTAACTTTACCAGCAATAAAAAATAGTTAGTTCAAAACTAATAGTAAATAGCTTATTCCTAAAAACTCAATAATTTCCTTACAATAGATACCAACAGTTGTCTTCAAGATTTTTAAAAATATAGTTAGCAGTGGACAGCTATTATTTCATATTATTTTTTATTATATTTATTTTATTTATGTTTTTTAATATTTAATTTTTTTTATTCTTAAAAATTTTTAATCCAAAATTTGTCCTTGTCCTTGTGTTTCGTTTGTTTCGTGCTTCGTCTCCGTAGAAAAAAAAAAAAATTAAAATCTAAAATTTGTCCCTTGTCCTTTTGTTTTGTCCTGTGTGTGCTTCGTCTCCGAAAAAAAAAATTTATAAAATCCGAAATTTGTCCCTTGTCCTTGTGTTTTGTCCTGTGTGTGCTTTGTCTCAGAAAAAAATTATCCGAAATTTGTCCCTTGTGCTTGTGTTTTGTCCTGTGGGCTTGTCTCCGAAAAAAATTGTGCTTGTCCTTGTGTGTTGTCCTGTGTGTGCTTCGTCTCCTCCGAAAAAAAAATTATAAATTCCAAAATTTGTCCCTTGTCCTGTGTGTCTTTGTCCTGTGTGTGTGGTTCGTCTCCGAAAAAAAAAAATTTTAAAATCCGAAATTTGTCCCTTGTGCTTGTGTTTTGTCCTGTGTGTGCTTCGTCTTCGAAAAAAATTAAAAAAAATTTGTCCCTTGTCCTTGTGTTTTGTCCTGTGTTGTTTCGTCTCGAAAAAAATTTTTAAACCGAAATTTGTCCCTTGTGCTTGTGTTTTGTCTGCGCTTTCAAAAAAAAAATTAAAACTACTTTTCCAAAAAAAAAAAAATTCTACTTTTTTTTCGATCATCTTAACTTGTAAATATTCAACTTCCTCTTATAAATATTCATCTTCATGTAAATATTCATCTTCATCTTGTAAATTTTCATCGTCATCTTGTAAATATTCAACTTCATCTTGTAAATATTCATTTTCTTCGTGTAAAATATTCAACATCATCTTGTAAATATTCAGCATCATCTTGTAAATATTCAACATTATCTTGTAAATATTCATTTTCCTCTTGTAAATATGCATCTTCTTCTTGTAAATATTCATCTATATCATGTAAATATTTTTGTTCATCTTGTAAATATATGTTTTATATATTTGTATGTTATATAGACGTATTTTTGTTTGTTTTATATTTTATACTTCAATTTTTACGCTTATGTAACGTATATGTGTATTTAATTTTCAATTTTTTGGGATTTTACGCTCATGTAACGTATATGTACTTCAATTTTCTTATATGTAATAAATACTTATTTGAATAAAGCGTGTTTGTTTTATTCCTTATTTTACGTACAAATTTTTCATTCTTTACATCTATTACAAACGCATATTAATTCCATTTTTCTAAGTTTTTTTCAATTATCTATTGAAATCAAAGCATATTAAATAATAAAATCACAAAATTTTAATTTGCTTACTTCTTCTATACGCAAATTATAAGAGCTCTTATTCAAATGTCCTTTTTAAAATAAAAATATTTTTGAATTCAATATTAAAAAAAAAAATACAGAGGGTATTCACATATTTTTGTAACGATTTTTAACATATATATATATATATAAACGTTAATTTTCTTTTCTAACATTTTCAGTCTGTTAGCCCCTGTGCTCATTATTACATCAAACATCAAACTTAAAATGTTCAATAATTTTCAAACTACTTTGGTATTCCAACTCCATGTAGAAACACTTGATGTTGCAACCTTCGTTCAATTTTAAGCCACCTTCTTTCAATTTTAAAAATGCCTAGAATCTTTGTTCTCAAAATAAAATTCTTCAATACCAGACATTGTTATTCGAAAGATTTTGGTCAGCAGGAAGGAAATAAATCAATCGTAGCGGTATTGGTAACTAGTGAAATGAATCGTTATTAAATTTAATGGTGGTAAAAATCTAGAATTCTGTACACTTTGTGCCAAATGCATTTGCAATATGCCAAGTCGCCAATAAACATAATCATTATTAGGTTTACTTGGCGAGTTGGTTGTTGCGGTAAAACGTTATTTCGCCAAAACGAACAAAATCTCCAAAATCGACTTTTACGCCATCCAAAACTATTACGCCAACATTATTAGACAAATAGCTATTACGTCAAATTTAATTCCTTAAATTGGATGGTTATTAGTATTGGCTGTTTATTAGTGATTAAGAATCCACTTTAAACTGTAGGTCCCGGTCTAATTAGCCTAAAGTACGCAAAAAATGACCGCAGAGCGACAAACCAAACCAAACCTCTTTTAGGTAGTTAGTAGATCTTTTCCATTAAATTTGAATAAATGTTGCAAGCCTCATAAATTATAACTACATACATCCATTTTACTTTTCATATAATAATATGCCCATAGGCTTAAATTGAGAAGCATGTTTTTGGTGTTAGCTGGTGAAAGTCATGTTTTTTTTAATTGATTAGCTAGAAAACACTTTTATAATTTTATTTAGAGTTTCTATAGAGATGTATAAAGACAACAGTTCTTTGTGGGGAAGGGAGGTTTGAATGAATATTGAAAATACAACTTGGAATTATAATTGTAATGGACAGTACATAAACAAGCAACATCGACTTGTGAAATTTATCATATGTGTAACAAAGCTAAAATCACATGTGCGTCAAAACTTAAACACAGTTAAGAATACTTTTTGTGAATACGAGGAACATGTGAACTAATTTATGCATCTCTAATTTATACATACGTATAAGCTTCTGTTGTGTGGAGCATAGGTAGAAGTCTGACTTTGGCTCCGTGATACATCTTATATTTATACGAACCACTACATCCATATTCGAACGAAATATGATAGACAATGGCCATTCAGGTCCTTAACAGAATGCCAACGGCAAGGTGGTCAGTAAGATGACCACGCCCAATGATACTTGACTTCGGTGCTAACGAGAACCGGTATATTCAGCATGGCATATTCAGCATTGCGTTTGGCTTCTCTAATTTATACATAATGTAATGTAAAATCTGATATTTATTAATTATACATATGATAAAATGAATGCAAAAAGTAAGATAGGAGCGTGCTGGAAATTTGTCAAGACTCCTTCGACCAAAAATAAAATAGGATCCAGGTCCTTTACAAAAGATGAAAATGTATGTAATGTTTACAGAACTATACAGATTGTATTACTTTGCAAACTAATTAGGGAAGAGAGTTGTCGCGAAAAAAAAGTATCTTCTAATTTATACTTCATTAACTTTTGGATGTCTAAACTAGCATTATTGTTAGAGATAAATAGTTTAAGAAGAGAGTCTTTTAAATTGGGGTGGGGAGGGTCGTATTAGGTACTTATTAAATAAATATAGTAGTATCGTGTACAGCCAATCATAAAAGTTAACAAAAATTTCTATTAAAATAACGAGATTTAAAAACTATAAATATTTCTTGAAAAATTAAATTTACGGCAATATTAGTCGGTATTATATTTTATAATATAAAAGTAAGAAAAAAAAACGTAATGCCGAGCATATTTTACTAACCATACAAATTTTTTTTGTGAAAATAAGCGATAAAAACCAAAATACTTCTTCAGAATATGCAAAAAAAACCAGTAAAATTGACGTTGCACAAATCTACATTCAAGAGACGCCTTTATAAAACATCACACAATTTAATTTTTTTAATAAGTAACGAAAAACATTGCAGTTTTGGTTTGGTTTGTCACTCTACGGTCATTTTTCTGTACACTCTTTAGTGAATTAAACTGAGACCTACTACAATTTAACGTGGATTACGAACCACCAACAAACATCCCTACCATCAGCCAGGATTCAAATCTGATGCCTGTGGTACCAAAGGCCAGAGACAGAGCCCATTGACCATCAGGCTATTTGGTTCTGTCTTGTTGTCTTGCAGGTCTGAAGATGAAGCATCTTCAGGGGCTAGTGAGTTCCATAGAAAATCCAATTACATTACATGCCACATCATTAATGAAAATTAATCTTGAGTAGAACTGTTTGTTAATATCAGTTAAAATGAATCCAAAACAGGAAATTCGGCATTTGATAATCAAGTTAAGATGAAATTTTTTTTTTTTAAAAATTTCATCTTAATTTCTGCGTAATCAACAAATTTCTGCGTAAGATATTTTTATTTGATATTATCCGATCATACTTCAAACTTTTATAAGGAATTACGTAACAATTGGATAAATTTTTAATAAACTCCTAGTGGATGGCCGATGATTTGAATGATCGAAATGCTAGAGCATAGATGAAGTTATATAGGTTAAATGCAAAGATTTTTGCTACTTAATTAACAGGAATATGTTACAATAAAGGTGCCGAGGGATTAGCGCTCTGGCACTCGGTGCCACTGCTTTCGGGTTAGAGTCCCTGTGGAGTTATGGAGGTTTATAGTGGTTCGGAATTAGCTTTTAAACAGTAGGCCCGGTCTAATATGACTTTAGATCGGTGGGTAGGAGGCTGACATCTCTATCCTGTAAAAGGAAAACAACTCCTGTCTCGAAATCTGCCAGCAGGCATATGGCCTTGGCCCACAATGGGGATGTTGAGCAGAAGAAGAAGACTGTTTGGTTCGGTTTGTCACCTACGGTCATTTATTGCACACTTTATTCTAATTTGATCGGGACCTATAGTTTAACGTGATTTCCTAACCACTAACAAACAAACATGCCACCGCCAGGATTCTAACTTGAAACCTGTGGTACCATAGACCAGAGAGCTAGCCATTAACCATCCGGCCGTCCGAAATAGAAGACAACTAGTAGTAGTTTTAATATGGAAATATTTTGAGGAATTCTCTGATTTAAAAGATTCCATAGAAAAGTTCCAAGAAAAAAACTACTCTTATCCAGAGGAAATCAAAGGAAAAATGCTGAACATTGCTAATAAATAATTACATAAATATTTTTATTGTAAAATTGTCCTTTCCTATGAGAGTAATTATGTTTACGGAAGTGACGGATGCGGCAAAAATTTTGGTTGCGCAGAAAGCAAGAATTGAAGCGCATAAATATAGTTCCAACAATAAAGCATAGTGGAGGAGGAATGACGTTTAGCGTGAGGGAGCAATGTTGTTCTAGTGTTGGGAAGTAAAGATTCTTTGAGTTAAGATGAGTCTTTCCATACATTTGGAAAATACTGAAAATGTGTAGGCATCAAAAGGGCAGATTTTCTGGCAAAAAAAAAAAGGAACATAAGAAGTTTCTGAAAGTGTCCTATCTCTCCTGACTCTTGTTGGAGAGCTATACGGGACAAAATTAAGTCACTGCATATTAGTGAAATATAATCTAACATCAAAGGAAAAAGTTTATGAGACAATTAGGATGATTGGGAAAACTTAGTGGAAAAACTCGCAAGGAAGCTGATAACAATTTTAGACTAAAACTGGCCATGTCTGCCTGGTCGAACATCTGGCCAAAATAGGGATTGGGAAACTCTGATATATGTGTTTTATGCAAGACATAGAAAAATGAATAAGGCCCATCTACTCGTTTGCCGGGGACTGGACTCTTAACTTACAACAGAATGATTATTTGTATACTCTTTACTGAGAGCCAGAGAAAACATGTGATGATCACACGGGCTTTTATTTATGGTGCTTCTAGCTTTTAAATTTTTACCCTTAGAACATTTAACTTGTTTTATCTGTTTTTGGCGCATTTTTGATCATTTTTGTTAAAGAATGTCGGGTCTTTTCCTTTTGTAATTTTTATTTATTTATATGTTCTTTTTGTTTCCACGTAAGTGACCAATTTTGTTTGTATTGAAACCAATAAAGGCCATAGGTAACAACAACAACAGCATGTGCAGGCGTCTGTTGACAGTTTACAGCTTGGAAGCCAGAGGACCTTTCTGCAGGACAACCATCCAAAACATACAGCGAAGACAGTGAAAGAATGTCTCCTTTATAAATGCTCTATGCCCATACTCCACCTCAATTGCCAGATTTGAATCCCATCAAACAGTTCTTGGATGAACTTGACAGAAGATGAAAAAATAATACCTGGAAAATACAAAGAAAAAATACCAAAAATTCTCATTGCTTCAATGCCTTGGAGATTATAAGCCAATATTGATTCACGAGACGAAGTTATAACGATATCAAATTATTTTCATTTGCATAAATTATTTAAATTTTTTTCTTTCCTAGAAGTGGACTTTTGTGTTTGCATTATGTGCGATTGGTTATGCATTTTTACGTCATATAAATTACTTTTTCATTGATGAAAAAAATTGTATGGTAAGTTATATGTAGGTGAGCGCAATTTGTTTTTCAATTTAAAAATATTGCAGTTTTGCATTTTTTAGAATTACATAAAGAAAATGCAATTATTGAAGGTATATGTTGACTTTTACGACTGACTGTACATCAGTAAATCCACTTCGAATTAATTCATAATCTTTTAAAAGATTTACCTAAAATAAAATAAAATAATTTTAAAAAGATATTATAATGCTGCTGCTGTCGAATGCCTGCCACTTTGACTTCGGATCATTGTAAGTAGAACTCAGCTTACGATGATGAGGGGGGAAGGGGTGACTACTACGCTGTAGCCACATTGAGTCACAGCACTGTTGAACGGATATCCCCAAAATAACAAGTGATGATTCGCACCTCTTCATGTACCAACGGATGGACATTTCGCCAATCGTAATCATCTCCGGCATGGACACTGATATCGCTAGACCAAAAGTTACCCATTGCAAATCGGAGTTAGCAGAAATAACGAAATCAACAGTATTCAGTAAATAGTAGTAACAGCAATAGTAATTAAAACAACAACAATCACAATAACAGTAATAGCATATAGTAATTCCGTTTTAACGAAGAAATGAATTTTATAACTACCTCAAAAGGTAAATAAAATTAATTTTTGAGTGGTGGATTTCATTCTACTATACAGTGACTAATTAAAAGATTTGCCACTTTTTCAAAGTTACCTAGAAAACAATGTCTTAAATACGTGGTAATGGTAATTTTACAACTATTTTTGGTAACTACCACTAGTGGTGGTAATTTCAAGTGAAGTGACAAATTGTAGATCAACTGATAAAAGGGATAGTGATGGCATGCTAATTTCGTTCAGTGAGTGGCATGTTAATTTCAAAAGTATGTTGTAAGGCGAAAAATTGTTGTAAGTGGCAATTTCAAGATCAGTGATCGGAAGTGATAAGTGATGGCAATTTCAAGTGAAATGGTAAATTGAAGACCAACTGGTAAACAGTGATGATGATGGCAGTATGTTAATTTCGTGGGTGAGTGACGTGCTAATTTCAAAGCTGTGTTGTGGGGCGATAATTGTTGTAAGCGAGAATTTCAAAATCAGTGAACTGGAGTGATAAGTGATGTTGAAAATTTCACGTGAAATGGTAATTCAAGATCAGTAAATTGAAGGGATAAGTAATGCTGGTAATTTTAAATGAAGTGAAAAATTCAAGATCAACGGGTGAAAAGTGATGGTGATGTCGTGCTAGTTTCAAAGGTGTGCTGTGTGGCGATAATTGTTGTAAGTGGTATACGATATGATGATACAAATTGAGTTAGCAGTGATAACGAAAACAACAGCATGCAGTATATAGCAGTAATAGCTGTGGTACTAACAGTAATAGTAATAAAAATAACAATAATAGCAATAGCAATTCCATTTCCCAGAGAAAATGAATTTTATAACTACGTCTCAAGAAAATAAATAAGATTTACGTTTTGAATGGTGGACTTCATTCTACCATATAATTAATTATTAAAAGATTTGGCACTTTTTCAAAGTTACAGAGAAAACACAATGTGTTCAAAAAGGGGTGTTGATTTGGTCTTCGGAATTTCAAGTAAAGTGGCAAATTCACTATCAACTGGTAAAAAGTGATGGTGATTGTGGTATATTAATTTCGTGAGTGAGTGGTGTGCTAATTTCAAAGGAAAGTTGTGTGGCGATAATTGTTGTAAGTTGCAATTTCAAGATCAGTGAGCAAGCTAAAATGACAAATGATGGCAATTTCAAGTGAATTTGAAATTGCCATCATTTGTCATTGCATTTTCTTGAATTTCACAAATTCAAGACCAACTGGTGAAAAGTGATGGTGACAATAGTATGCTAATTTCGTCGGTGAGGGACGTAATAATTTCAAAGGTGTGCTGTGTGGCGAAATTTGTTGTAAGTGGTAATTTCAAGATCAGGGACTGAAGTGATAAGTGAGGGTGGTAGTTTCAAGTGAAGTTGCAAATTTAAGATCAACTGATAAACAGTGATGGGGATGGTAGTATGTTAGTGTCGTTATTGAGTGCGTGTTAACTTCAAAGATGTGTTGTGGGGCGATAATGGTTGTAAGTGGCAATTTCAAGATCAGTCAACTGAAGTGATAAGTGATGGTGGTAATTTCAAGTGAAATGAAAAATTCAAAATCAACTGGTAAAAAGTGATGGTGGTACGTTAATTTTGGGCTAGTTTCAAAGGTGTGCTGTGGCGATAATTGTTGTGAGTGGTAATTTCAAGGTCAGTGAGGTAAAGTCATAAGTGATGAGGGGGATAATCTCAAAAGTGAAATTAATTGTTAATTTAGCGATCAATATGTCTATGTTTAGAGGATTTACTGAATTAATAACTTTTCTTTTAGATTTACATTACAATGAAGATTAAAATTTCAAGCTTATTTGAACAGAAAAATTGCAGCTAATTAAGAAATTTAATTAATAATTAGTTTTATTTCTTTAATTTTTGTAAATTCAACTTCAATGAAATGCATACATTTGCATATTAAAATTTAGTGAAATAAATTGATATTGATTTCGGTTAGTTATTAGTTTTACGATAATTTTTAGTTAAAATGAGGCAATTAAGCTTCATTAATATGCTTAAAATCTTATTTTCAAATCAATTTTTTTAATACAACAATCAAAATTTAAACAATAAAAAACAAGAAAAGGGTATAAATATATTTGCAACAATCATTATTAAATATTTATGGACAACTACAATGTAACGCATTGTTGAAAGAATGGGCATTATTACAAATGAATATTGTTCATTGTGCAACACAGGAAAAACGTCAGAATGTATCATTACATTCAAAGAGTCAACATCGCTTATTTTTATCCACATTTTAGAAACCATCCTGACAATATTATGAAAATAGTTTTTGAAGGAAATAGTTAAAGGTGTGAAAGAAAAGACTGTTACCATCTGGATAAGATAATTGTTTGGATTATATTTGTGCTGGCCATCTTTAAGCTTGCTAAAATTTTACCTTCTTATTCTGATTGTCAAAACAATATCTCGATTTTCCAACCACCATCCAACAAGTAATAGGAAATGACATATTTATCTTCTGATTTTTTTTCATTCTGGATTGTTTATCATTCTATTCATCTTTCTGCTTGCTCATTTAATTCTGAAAATCTTCTAAAAACAATATTTCCATTTTGAAGAACAGCAATCAATAGCCAAGAAATTCTGAACATTAATAATAAAGCAAAATCAATAGCAGATTCATCCATGAATATCCAAGTCGCCACCGTTGAAGTTATAAAGGATCCTATATCACGATTCCAACCACCATCAACAAGCAATAGCTGGAAATACCATCATGATCTTGTGATTTTATTCATACTGGACTATTCATCATGCCTAATCATTCAGAAAATTTTCTACAAGTAATATTTCCATTTCGAAAGAACAGCAATCCATAACCAAAGAAATTTTGAACATCGAATTCTACAATAATAAATCATTATCAATAGCAGATTCATCCATGGATATCTAAGTCACAACAGATGCAGAATTTAAGAATCCTACAATAGACATTTTAATAACTTTGAAAACTGAAGAACTGTTTAAAAAAATTCCAACATTTTAGACAATAGTTGCAATTAAAAAATAATAAACACGGTCAAAATCCAAGAAAACGTTGAACATCTGAATTCCCAATAGCCCAATGATCGTAAGTGAAACTGCATTAATGACCAATCAAATTATAATAGTTATTAAAAACAGAATTCCACCAGAAGATGATTTGTTAACTTTACCAGCAAACGACATAGTTAGTTAAAATTAATAGTAAATAGTTTGTTCTTCAATATTCAATAATCACATAATTTCCTTACAATTAAGACAAAGAGTTTCCATCAATATTTTTTAAAAAAAAAAATAGTTAGCAGTGGATAGCTATTATTTTATTATATTTATTATTATTATTTATTTTAATGTTTTCTTCATATTTTTTTTTAATTTAAATCTAAAATTTGTCCCTTGTTCTTGCGTGTTTTTGTCCTGTGTGTGTTCCGTCTCCGAAAAAAAAAAAATATTAAAAAGCCAAAAATATGTCCCTTGTCCTTGCGTTTTGTCCTTTTTTGTTACGTCCTGCCAAAAATATTAAAATCCAAAATTTGTCCCTTTGTCTTAGCGTGTTGTCCTGTGTGTATTCCGTCTCCGAAAAAAAAATATTAAAAGCCAAAATATGTCCCTTGTCCTTGCGTTTTGTCCTTTTTGTGTTACGTCCCACCAAAAAAATATTAAAATCCAAAATTTGTCCCTTGTCCTAGCGTGTTGTCCTGTGTGTGTTCCGTCTCCGAAAAAATATTAAAATCCAAAATTTGTCCCTTGTCCTAGCGTGTTGTCCTGTGTGTTCCGTCTCCGAAAAAAATATTAAAAAGCCAAAATTTGTCCCCTTGTCCATGCGTTTTGTCCCGTGTGTGTTCCGTCCCACCAAAAAAAATATTAAAAAGCCAAAATTTGTCCCTTGTCCTTGCGTTTTGTCCTGTGTGTGTTCCGTCTCCGAAAAAAATATTAAAAAGCCAAAATTTTCCCTTGTCCTTGCGTTTTGTCCTGTGTGTACTTTGTCTCTGCAAACAAAAAAATTTAAATTCAGAAATTTGTCCCTTGTCCTTGTGTTTCGTCTTTTTGTGTTCCGTCTTCTCTTAATTTGTGTCTCTCAAAAAAATCATCATCAATTTGTAAATATTCAACTTCATCTTGTAAATATCCATCTTCATCTTGTAAATAATCATCTTCATCTTGTAAATATTCACCTTCATCTTGTAAATAATTTCTTTTGTAAATAGGTGCCTTGTACATATTTGTGGGGGCGAATCATTTGTGTATTTATATTTAAAAAAATTTTGTATATTTTCTTTATCTTTTTATTTTGTTATGTATATAGAATTTTTTTTTTTAGTTAGTAATATTACAATTTTCAGTTTTTACGTTCATATAACGTATATAGTATGTTTAATTTTCAAATTTTGGTTTGTACGCTCATGCAACGTATATGTATTTCCATTATCTTATATGTAATAAATACATATTTGAATAAAACGTGTTTGTTTTGTTCCTTATTTTACGTACAAATTTCTCATTCATTACATCTATTACAGACACATATTAATTCCAGTTGTTAAGTGTTTTTCAAGTATCTATTGAAATCAAAACATTTTAAATAATAAAATCCTAAAATTTTAATGTGCTTACTTCTATAGATAAATTATAAAAGCTCTTTTCAAATGTACATTTTAAAATAAAAAAATATTTTGAATGCAGTACTTAAAATATACAGAGAGTATTCACATATTTTATAACGATTTTGAATTATTTTTTATAATTCGATTTTGAATTATATATATTTATATATAATTCGAAATATATATATATATATATATATATATATATATATATATATAAACGACACTTTTCTAGCATGTTCAGTCTGTTAGAAACGTACGATGATGAAATGACTGTTAAGATGGAATGAACATCTAAACTAAACTGAAACTGTAGGATGAAATGAATCGTTATTAAAATTAACGGTTTCTAATTATTCTACAACATTCCAATAATTGAATTAAACCACGTGATTAATCTTAGCCAATCAGGAATTAGGAGATACCAATTTACCGAACTATACTTTTCCAAATACCATTTTGGAATTTTTGCCCATTTGGAGGCCAAAAAGTCGCCAAATCTTAACGACCCCTATTTTGAGATTTGACCAAGAAATTCCTTGAAATAGCATGGTTGATTTTGTTTCACTCCTCCTCCACAATTTAGTAAATTGATCATATGTGTTTTGGGATTCCGCTTATACAGGGATTTTTTAAGAGCCCAAATTGACAATAATTCACTGCATAGATGTCGGGCAACTTGAGTTGTATGCATTTAAACGGAATTCTCAATTACTGGTTTTAATTCTAATTTTTCCAAATATAGGGCAGTACATTTAGAGATGTGATTAGTAACCTTAACCTGGGAAGAATTTAACGCCGAGAAGATTATTTGTATAAAGTGATGAAAAATAAGGGTTAAAATATGTTTATGATAACAATTCGAGATATTTTTTTACTTTACTTTCCGTACTCCAAGTTTTACGTTATAAGATTAATCCAATAACAATCATGAAGCCTTTAGCAAAACTTTCTGAACCAACATTATTACCAACGTTTTAAAACATTTACTCCTTTTTTACAGTAGTAAATCGATCTTTTATATTGCAAACATATAAATTTACCCATGCCCATCCATTGTAACAACATGTTTTTATTTTTCCTAGTCAAATACTTTTCATACAACAATATGCTCATAGTCTTAGGTTGAGAAACATATTTTGGTGTTAACTGGAGAACGTCATTTTTTTTAATTGATTAGCTAGAAAATAGTTTTTATAATTTTATGTACAGTTTCTATGGAGATGTATAAAGACTTTACAATAGTTCTTTTTAAGGAAGGGGATGTTTGTCTTTAAAACATGAGATGATATTTTAAAACATAGATATAAGAGGTGTACATGTCTTTATTGGCTATGAAATTTTTTACCTGTTTTTCCCAGGAAAATGTAATTTTCGACATTTCTTTACTTTTTTTATTGATTATATCACTTATTTGAGAGTAAAAAATATTAAAAGCATTCTTTTCACATCTGTTTTTAAAAATCGAATAAAAGTATTTCTCTTCATAAAAATCTAAAATAATTTAAATTTTAACTAACTAACTCCCTGGCATTACAATCCATGATGAGCTAAGGCCGTCTGCCTACTGGCAGATTCGAAACAGCAAATATTTTTAAAGGCTAGGTTTGTCAGCATACGCTCTACGGCCGTATTAGACCAGGGCAAACGGTTCGGGGTGGATTTCGAGCCACTACAGGCAGGGCCGGATTTAGATGAAAAGAGGCCCTAGGCTATTCCACTTATGAGGCCCCTTTCACCTCCCATTTTTAAGTTTGTAAATTACATGAGAGATAATAAAATACATCATTACTGTGATATATATCAATATGTTAAATGAAACATGTTGTGATTGGTACTAATCTTTATAAAAAAAATGTGGCACGGATAATAAATAAAAAAAAAGTCAAGAACACTTATTTGGACATTTATTCTAAGCACCCTATATAGTATTTGTAACAATAACTAATCAAAACAAAAATTAAAATAATAAAGATATTTGACTAAGAAAATAAAATATGCAATAAAAATTATCATATTTTCTATCAAATTAAATGAAATACATTCAATACATTGAAGATTAAAGCAAATTCAATTCAGATAAATTCATTTCATAATAATTCGCATTTAAAGTTTAAGTATGAATTATTATGAATTTTAAGTTTTAAACTAAACCAAAAATGGAACTTTATTCAAACAAAATCCAGATCACAAAAAAGAAAACATCAAATCAAATCAGCCGAACGCGTTGATCTTAACCAATACATTTTTTATGTTTGTTTATTAATCATATGTGTAGAATTTCTCCTTATTTTTTGATGCAGTGTTTTAGTG
Organism: Caerostris extrusa; assembly: GCA_021605095.1. Lineage (NCBI taxonomy): Eukaryota > Metazoa > Arthropoda > Arachnida > Araneae > Araneidae > Caerostris > Caerostris extrusa. The sequence goes on from BPLR01020914.1 coordinate 21,106, forward strand.
ATTGCTGTTTTTAGAATAGTGTAATTCTAATTTTGCTAACAATTTGAATGTAGGCCCCTCTTGATCTTGAGACTCTAGGCTGAAGCTAGTTAGCCTACAGGAAATTCCGGCCCTGACTACTAGTCAAAGATGTCTTCCACGGCGCCGATGAGGGTTGGACCGGAACCAGTGGCACAGAGCGCCAGAGCTCTAGTCACTCGGCCATCAGCCTCTTTTCATGTTGATAAATAAAGTGATATTTATATTTGGTATTTTTCTGCACTTACACTGAGGATCAGAATTAAAGAATCCCTTTTGGCAGTTTGCAGTAATGGCATGACCGGTAATTATTTGGTTAATGTAAAAATTCTCTTCAATTCCTTTGAATTAAGTTGGTGTTTAGAAATTTTTCATGAACTTCTCTGCCTTGGATTAAGTTGTGTCATTTAGTCATTTAGACGGCCTTGGCCCACCATGAGGCTGTTGCACCAGTCAAGAAAAAGATGAAGAAGATATCTTTCTAAGTGTATTCAAATTCTAGATCGAAAAAGTGTATAAATCATAGAAATAATGTTATCATTTGGTTATAGATTTGAAAAGATTCGAGAAGAAATTGATTAAGTGTGGTGAATACATCATGTGTTTATTTTTCTATGTCTTTGAAAACCAGCTTGATATTCCCATGAATGCTCTAAAACATGTTTTTTTCTCTGGTGAACAAAATTACCGACTTTAATAAAAAAATATCTAAACACTTTTTTTCATAGACATCAAAAGATTGAATCGATAGAAAAATCGATCCATCGAGTTCTTTTATTCAATTAAATATGATTATAACGTTGGATAATTTTTTATCAATCAATAAAGGATTTGTTACAGAAGTGCAAACTCACCCTGGTTTCTATGTATGGAGCATATCCAGTAGCAGTGATGGTAAGAGGATTGGTCTGATTTTTAATAGCGTAAGACATGGCTTCTTGTAGAGTTGAAACTGCAAAATCAAAACACACATTCATAAATTCAAATACCAAAATAAAGAGTCAATATAGTGTGCGTGTGTGTGTATGCTGTTGTTATGTTGGGACTAATCCTCAGTGTCTTGTAATGTTGAACGGATATCCCATGAATAATCTACTCATGGATGGAGGGAAAGCTTCTGTTGTGATGGAGCACCAGTAAGTAAAAGTCTGACTTGGCTCCTTGATGCTCTTACGGTCGTATGAAAGAGATAGGACCTAGGGCTTAAAGTGGATTCGAACCACTACAAACATCCATGGCACCACCGAGACTTGAACAAGAAGCTTACGTGGCACCATGCGCCAGAGCGCTTTAGACACTCAGCAATTTAGGCCCTTTGTGTGTGTGTGTGTGTGTGTGTGTGTGTGTGTGTGTGTGTGTGTGTGTGTGTGTGTGTGTGTGTGTGTGTGTGTGTGTGTGTGTGTGTGTGTGTGTGTGTGTGTATATTTCCTCATCAGTGGGCTTCCTCTTCCCACTTATCTATCCCACCTAAACCTATCAGAAAGGGAAAATTGTTGGGATGACAGTGTTTTCTGGAAGATTAATATTATTTAAATTCAATTTAGAACTTATTATTTTATTTTTAATATATATATATATATATATTAAAATTATAAATTATATTGTAAATTCTAAATTAAAGTTTTTTTCAACATGCTGCTGTAAAACGCTATGCTATACAAACATGCAACTCACATTTCAGAAATAAGACAGTTGAAAGGTTTTACACTTTTTATTGACAAGCGAAACGAGTCCATATGCAGTTTATTTTGTTGTAAAAAGCAAATCCTGCATTTAGGCATGAAAGATTCAAAATTACAACGACTTTTGATATTCGAATTCTGTATCCAATAATATAAAATGTAAACTACAATAATCATACTACTGTCAATGTCATACTACAAATATTATAAAAATAACAATTGAAGCGTCTTTAAACTAGTTATGTTATTATGTGAGTTAGGTATATTATATAATTTTATAACTAATTTAAAGACGCTTTAATTTAAAAAAATTAATTACATAAATATAATTAATAATTATAATTTAGTAATCCTAGTTAATTGATTGATGAGCACTAATTAATTAATTAATTATTAAATCAATTGATTAATAACTAATTAAAAACTACTTCATTAATCGGAATGATTATTAATATTATTTAAATTCAATTTAGAATTTAAATATTTTATAATTTAAATATATAAAAATATAAATTATGATGTATTTCTAAGTTAAAGCCCGTTTAATACACTGCTGAAAATAGCTACACTTGCCAGAAAAAGTCTGGCAAGCACATAGCACATATTCAAAATTGAAAAAAATCATGTTTTAATGATATTAATTTTATATTGTATTTAATTTATTCTTTACACATTTCATTAGCATTTAATAACAATTAAAGAAATACAACACAATTTGTGTTTAAAAATAACAATTAAAATAAGGAATATTAGAAATAGCTGCCAGAAAAAAAGTCTGCGTACAGATGAAAAAAAGCATTAAAAAATACTTTCCATTGGCTTTCAACTAAACTTTAATAGGTGGTTGGATAACCCTTTACGTCTGAGAACCTCTGTTAATCGTTTGGGCATAGAATGGACGAGTTTGAGGTCTCCTCAGAAGAAATGTTATTCCATTCTGTGATTATCACTCTCTTTAACATTTCTTTTGAGGTAATCTTGTGCTGTCGAATTTTTCACTCCAACAAATCCCATAAATGCTCAATGGGGTTTAAGTCCGGCGATTGTGGAGGAGAATGCAATTGATTTTTGATATTGTACAGAAGCCAGAGCTTAACATTATGGGCAGTGTGCTTCGGATCATTGTCCTGTTGAAACCAAAAGTCATCTCCTAGGTTCAAGTCCTGTGCGCTCTGTTTCAAATTTTCTTTTAAAATGTTGGTATATCCCATATGGTTTAATGTCGACTCTATAAAGCTTAGACGACCTACGCCGTTGGCAGCCATGCACCCCAGAGCATTATACCACCTCCACCATGCTTAACTGTAGGCACAAGATTCTGCTTCTCAAAAGCCGTACCTGGTTTTCTCCACACCAGCTTACGTCCTTTTATGCCAAATATGCAAAACTTGCTCTCATCAGAGAATATTACTTTTCCCAAAATTGTGGAGACTTATTTACATACTCATTTGCAAAATGTAAACGCTTTTGCCTATTCACAGCTGATATGTGTGGCTTCCTGCGAGCAACACGGCCTTGATACCCAGCCTTTTTCAAAATTTTTCTTATGGTGTCTTCATGGAGTGTTTTTTTAAATCTCTCTACCGTCATTTGCAATCTGAAAGGCACTTATACGTGGATTTAAACGTACGGACTTGAAGACATATCTCTTTAACGGCAGTCAGCTTAGATGGACGTCCAGAACGTGCCTTTGAGATTATAGATTTCGATGAAGTGTAATTATTGATCACTCTTTGGATAGAGGAATGAGTTCTTCCAACAATCTTGCCAATTTCCCGAAGAATTTTGCCTTCATTCCTAAGTTTTATGATGATCTTTCTTTCTTCAGGAGTAATCTCCTTTCCTTTTTAAATGCATTATGATTTATTTGCCACAAATCTTGAAAACATAATATTTTAACTACTATCTAATAAAACTGAGCAAGTGGTTAAAGTTAATTGAAGTTTGATTTGCACATTTCATTATATTTATTTTTGTACGCAAACTTTTACTGGTAGCAATTTGTGTTATTTTTTATTTCAATTGTTATTTCTTAAACACAACGTGTGTTATATTTCATAAATTATTATGAAAAGTTAATGAATTGTTTAAGGAATAAAATAAATACAATATGAAATTATCATTTTCAAAATATAATTTTTTCGTTCTTGAATATTTGCTATGTGCTTGTACGCAGACTTTTTCTGGCAAGTGTATGTAGTACGAATATGCAACTCAAATTCAGATTTAACACATAGTTGAAATGCTTTGCACTTTTTATTAACAAGCAAAACTAGTCCATATATAATTTATCATATTTATTTAAGAAGCCTACATTTATAAAGTACACTTAGACAAGAAAGTTCAAAATTACAATGGGTTTTGACATTCCGATTCCGTATCCATTGATATAAAATGTCAAAGTACATATAAAAAAAATAACAGATTAAACGAAAATATAATTTTAAATCACAATTCCTTCAGCTCTTTATTTCTCAATTTATTATGTGGCATATTTATTTGCCTTTTATTTCAGTACATCACATGATGTTCGATGGTAATTTTATCAATTTGTTTACCAATTCATTTCCTCCTGCATTGGATTAGGATATCGGAGACAGACTCTTTTTTAAAATCCTTTTCACAAAGTATTAGTGATATTATAGCAATAAGTCTTGGAAAAAGCATTTGATTGTCCTCCATAGAGCATTCAAATATCCTGCTTAATAAAGTACAATCTTTTTCTCATAGCATTGTATCCTTATTAACTTATAACCCCTAATGCTAGAATTGGGTATCATTTCGTGAAATTATACGTTGCTGTTCGGGTGATTGCGTTTGATTTTGTGAAATTGCGGCAAGTTAATAAGTATTTTCTCCTTAAAATATAGCTTCAGAAGCATTTTACCAATTTTATTAAGTGAATTGTAAAATAATAATGTTTGTAAATCTTCAATTTTCGGTGGTAAAAATAAATTGATATGGTATTATAAATAGATCATTTTTGCTTGTGCCCCTATTTCTTTACATATCTTGTTTTTATATCCGTGTTTTAAGATCATAAAGTAGCCTTAATAGTTTTTAAAAAAGTTAGTAAAGTTTTTAGTAAAATTTTTATACCCAAAATATTATAAAAATTATTGAATTACGCATTGCAAATCGAATAGAAGAAATAGATACGAAAGAGCCATTATAAAAACCAAAACAAAGAAGTATTTCACGGAAATATTTTATGAAAATTCAACCAACTAGACTTCCAGAAAGCATTTTTAACTAACGGGATTTTCTTGTCTATAATCCACTAACGATGAGTTTAAGAAAACCTGAATTCCATATTGTGGATTACAATCCGCTGCATAAAAACCGAAAAAGAAACATGTGGCAAAAATAGTTTAAGAAAATACAATCAAGTATATTTCCAGAAATAATTTTTAATTAACTGGTAACGTAAATTTCTTGCCTATAATCCGCTGATCATAAGTTTAAGAAAACTTTAAATTTCATGTTAGGAATTTAGGCCGTTGTATAAAAAACGGAAAAAGAAGAAAATTCGCAAAAAAATTTTTCTAATGCAGCGCGCAAACACTTAAACAGTTGTCTTTTATGCCGTAAGGCAAGCGCTGAACACCGACGTTACTCACGTAGCAGTACCCAGGATGTGTGTGCAGCCTGTAGATAAACTACGGACGCGGAGTAACAATACCCCTGCAACGCTCTACGATCCTGTTAGACCGGGACCTACGGTTTAAAGTGGATTCCGACCCACTACAAACATCCATGGCACCGCCGGGACTCGAACCCGAAACCTGTGGTACCGAGTACCACAGCGCTAGCCACTCGGTCATTCCGGCCCCTTTTTTACGAAAATTCAACCAATAGACTTCCAGAAAGCTTTTTTAACTAGCGTGATTTGTTTGCCCATAATCCGCTGATAATGCGTTTTAAAAACCTCAAATTCCGTGTTGCGAATATTAGATCTCTGCATAAAATCGAAAAAAAAAGTTTTTTACTGTCATTTTTTGCACACTTTAGGCTAAATAGACCGGGACCTGCAGTTTAACGTCGATTCACAAACACCACTCACACACATTCTTGCCACAGCAAAGATTCGAAGCTGAAGCCTGTGATGCCAAAGGCCAGAGCGTTAACCGTTTGCCCATCAGGCCAAAGTGCAATCGAAAGATACTTCCAGAAAGGACTTTTAGCTATTAGGATTTTCTTGCCCATAATCCGCTGATGATGGTTTAAAAAAATCAGGAATGCCTGATTTTACATAAATATGTATCACATTACTATGGCCTCAAATTGATCTTATATAACCAAGGCTTGCTGTGATGGACGGTCTATAAGCGATCATGGTTAGGAATGAGCCTGGTGAGAGAAACAAGCTGGAGTGAAAACTCTTAATGATAATAAGTTTTGTACTTCCATTTTACTATGACCTTTGTTATTCAAATGACGCCAAGATGACTTCCGCCAAATCTTAGGGAGCTTACAAGTTATAGTGGTTAATGAGATTGGTGAGAGAAGCAAACTGAAAGCCCCCACAAGTCCCGATTTGCTGCCTCACAGTAGCGAACGTGTGTCAATCTAAGGGGGTGGGTGAAGTACGTCGGGAACCTGACTCCTAGTAGGATCACCCTGGGCGTGAAAGCTATTTCATTATGCCCAGCTAAAGCAAACAGGCAGGAGATTTCTACCTCGGGCACTCCTGGCCTACAAAAGCTGCAACACTTCCCGCTTTATCATAAGTACAGTTTCTACCGGTGCACCAAGTGTAGGACTGCTCAAACATCGCCCGCTCATATTCTAAACTGTATTGATTTTACATTGGACAAGTGTTTTTCTGAACCTCTTCTATTCTTGGTCTTTTTAGAGATTCATGGACTAGGGATTTTGTTTAATAGCCAGAATATATCGAAGGTCAGAAACAACAACAACAAATTGAAGGTGAACAGTGTTAACATAAAAATATTAGCAAATTGTCAGTTGGGAATTGGCGTCGAAAATTCTTTTCGCCAATGTCCGCGAAGTAAAGGGCTACGATTGCAAGTGAAGTGAATTGCACAAAGTATCAGAAACGGAGACTTATCTCACAGTTGGCGCCACAAAAAAAGTCACCAAATCTGAACGGCTCCTGTTTTGCGATTTGGCCAAAAGTATTAAACCTTCTTAATTATTATGGCCCCTGTTATTTAAAAAGCGCCAAGCGATTTAAAAGCGATTTTGTTTAATAGCCAGAATATATCGAAGGTCAGAAACAACAACAACAAATTGAAGGTGAACAGTGTTAACATAAAAATATTAGCAAATTGTCAGCTGGGAATTGGCGTCAAAAATTCTTTTCGCCAATGTCCACGAAGTAAAGGGCTACGATTGCAAGTGAAGTGAATTGCACAAAGCATCAGAAACGGAGACTTATCTCACAGTTGGCGCCACAAAAAAAGTCACCAAATCTCAACGGCTCCTGTTTTGCGATTTGGCCAAAAGTATTAAACCTTCTTAATTATTATGGCCCCTGTTATTTAAAAAGCGCCAAGCGATTTAAAAGCGATTTTGTTTAATAGGCAGAATATATCGAAGGTCAGAAACAACAACAACAAATTGAAGGTGAACAGTGTTAACATAAAAATATTAGCAAATTGTCAGTTGGGAATTGGCGTCGAAAATTCTTTTCGCCAATGTCCGCGAAGTAAAGGGCTACGATTGCAAGTGAAGTGAATTGCACAAAGTATCAGAAACGGAGACTTATCTCACAGTTGGCGCCACAAAAAAAGTCACCAAATCTGAACGGCTCCTGTTTTGCGATTTGGCCAAAAAAAGTATTAAACCTTCTTAATTATTATGGCCCCTGTTATTTAAAAAGCGCCAAGCGATTTAAAAGCGATTTTGTTTAATAGCCAGAATATATCGAAGGTCAGAAACAACAACAACAAATTGAAGGTGAACAGTGTTAACATAAAAATATTAGCAAATTGTCAGCTGGGAATTGGCGTCAAAATTCTTTTCGCCAATGTCCACGAAGTAAAAGGGCTACGATTGCAAGTGAAGTGAATTGCACAAAGCATCAGAAACGGAGACTTATCTCACAGTTGGCGCCACAAAAAGTCACCAAATCTCAACGGCTCCTGTTTTGCGATTTGGCCAAAAAGTATTAAACCTTCTTAATTATTATGGCCCCTGTTATTTAAAAAGCGCCAAGCGATTTAAAAGCGATTTTGTTTAATAGGCAGAATATATCGAAGGTCAGAAACAACAACAACAAATTGAAGGTGAACAGTGTTAACATAAAAATATTAGCAAATTGTCAGTTGGGAATTGGCGTCGAAAATTCTTTTTCGCCAATGTCCGCGAAGTAAAGGGCTACGATTGCAAGTCAAGTGAATTGCACAAAGTATCAGAAACGGTGACTTATCTCACAGTTGGCGCCACAAAAAAGTCACCAAATCTCAACGGCTCCTGTTTTGCGATTTGGCCAAAAAAGTATTAAACCTTCTTAATTATTATGGCCCCTGTTATTTAAAAAGCGTCATGATGATCCCCGCCAAGTCTTTGTGTGAGGTGAGAACTATAAGTAATCTTGGTTAAGACTTCCAGTAATTTGGCAAAGATTTGAGAAAATGTTGGTAATTTATCACGATGAATTAATAATAAATTACCAAAAATTTATTATTTAAAATATGAAAAAGAAAATACAAATTGTAGCTTTATTTTGATAAGTAATCGATAAATTGATTTGGCGACAAAGCAGCCGAAAACGAAATTACACAAAATTTGATTGAAATGAAGTTTAACCCATATCCTGGGCGGCGAAGTTTTTTGGCAGGATTAAGTTTCAGATCTAATTACAGCAACTCATACAGATTTCAAAATCTTAAATGCATGCAATGCTATACAATTAAAGCTTAAATGTATCCAATTTGGCAATTTTCGAAAATGCGCTATGAGTTTGGGTTATAAAATTACCATTATAAAAATATTATTATTAATTGTATAAAATTAATTAATTATATTTTTTTCTAATACAGCTGGTAGATACATAAACAATTGTCTTTATGCCATCAGCTAAGGCTGCACAGACGTTACTCACTTAGCACTGCTTATGGAGTGCCTATAACTTGAAGATAAGCTACGGACGCGTAAATAACACTACTCCCGCAATGCTCAACTATCATATTAGACCAGGACCTACGGTGTAAAGTGAATTCCGAACCTCTACAAACATCCATGCCACCGCTGGAAATTCAAACCCGAAACTTGTACCGAATGCTAGAGCGCCAGGCCATCAGGCGTCGGATGGCCGCGTGGCTAGCACTCTATCGTTCAGTAATTAAATAAAATTAATATTATAAAATTAATTACTCTAAAAATTATATAAATTATATAAAATTAATATGATTAATTACATAAAATTAATTACTATAAAAAATCAAAGACAAGCTACAAAACAAATTTTTTAGGAAATAAATCGTTCTGATATTGATAAAGAAAACAAATAACACTAAATAAATAAAAATATGTAATAGATAAATGAAAAATAGTTCTTTATAATTATAAACAATAATTAAAGGCAAAATCACAAAATAGTTGCCGTTAGAATTTGATAACTTTTTGTGGGGCCAACTGAGAGATAATTCGACAAATATGGTAACTTGGGTTTCTTGTACTGTTAAAAATTCACTTCACTTACAGTTGCAATTCGTTACTTGAAGCACATTGGTGAAAAGAATTTTACGACAAATATCAACGGCCCCTGTTCTGTAAATTACCTAATTAAGAATCTTCGTCTTGGTATGCAAAGTTGAAAACCTTAAGTTAGCCACAGAAACTCAGGTTACCATATTTGGAATATATCGCTCGGTTATGAAAAAAAAAATATTCGCCAAATTTTTTTGTTCTCTAAACTGTGATTTGTCCGATTTCTTAATATTGATGTTTAATATTTTAGTATTATCAAAAAGTTTAAAAACAATACGTATCAAAATTCACACAAAATTCATTAAAAAGCTTCATCATAAAAATATTCAAAAACTCATTCAGCTCAAAATTCATCATTAGGCTGATATTTTAATATTTTTTATACTGCCAAACAGACCCACGTTGCAGAATTATGTTCGGTGGTAAGTCGCCACAAAAAGTCGCCAAATCCAGACGACACCTATTTTGCGATTTGGCCTTAATTTTTTTATTTAAATCCATGAAACATTTTAGTTATAATCCACGATGAAATCCTTTTAAAAGGATCGCTGAAAAATAATTCCCATGTAAACAAATCACGGCAAATAGATTTCTATAAAATAAATGCATTTCTTTATAGAATTCCATTATAAATGAAATTATTTTTAAAGAAATTCAATCCTTATTCTGTAAAAATCAACACACATATAACCAATCGTGTATGCAAAACGGAAATTATGTTTACGACAAACGCAATGCGAGAGAAGAGAAATATAAAATCCTTTATTCCCTATAAACCCCCTCCCAAATACAAAAAAAAAAAAAGGAAATGCATTACCTGAAAATTTTGCGAAAACAGTGCAGCAAATCCCAGCTAGCAAACACAAAAAGAGTTTTGAGAGAAGCGTTTCGACAGAACAAATTTTCAGCGGTTATTTTTGGGTTGGATATAGACGAAAACAAGTCCCAGCGGTCGCCATGGCAACCACGGCTTGCGAAACCAAGACTAAGCTTCGCGTGCAAAATAAGAACGAAAAAAAAAAAAAAAAAAATGGTAGATATGGATGATGTCTTCGTTCGCCTTATAATTTAATCCGTAGTAAGAGCATTTTCCAAAACTAAGCCCTTGCAAGAAATGTATAAACAGAAAAATAACTATTTTCTGCGGGACTAATTTGGCGAGACCAGCCAATTAGAGAAAAATCTTTTGAAAATCGTTTGCAGCTGAAAATCGTTTGCATTCGAATTATTATTCTGAATTCATTAATTACTAAGATTTTAATTGGTTCCAAACCGAATCATTAAGGTCAATTGAAGGTTTTTTTTCTTGATAAAAAAGAATATCTTCTTTCTTTATAAAAAAGAATAATTCCTGTTAAAAATTAAACCTTTTTTTTATTGTTATTTTTAATAGAGTTCATTTAGTATTATTTTAGTTGTTTTAAACTTGATGCTATTTTCTTTTTTGTCAGATTAAAACCAATTTACATAAAAATAATCCATGGACGAAGATCTAAAAAGCTCTTGATTCAACAAAAGGAAAAGACAAATTCATTTTAAAGGATTCACATAGAACATAAGGTTTTTTTTTTTTTTTTTTTTTTTTGTTATTTGTGTATGTGACCTACTTAGTAAAATGGCTTCTTGAAAGTGCCACGTTTGTGTTCATATTAAAAAAACGTGAACACATATATTACGTTTAACATAAGATTGCTGATTATAGTACATTAATGCGTTGTTATAAATTAAATATTTTTTATCTGAATTTTTGATTTTTTGATTTTAATATAAAAAACTGAGCTCAAAGTGTTATAATATTCAGTCTTTGGCGCGTTTTTTTTTTTTTTTTTTCCAAATTGTCGATGAATAAGACAACTGATGTTACAATTTGGTGAAATAGCTAGTTTTAAGAAGAAAAAAATCTATATAAAAAGAAAATATTAATTTTAATAATTGTCTTCTATAACTCCTATAATAATTGCGGCCTAATGGCCAATCGGCTAGCATTTTGGCCTTTCATACCACAGGCTTCAGGTTCGCTTCCTGGTGGTGAACTGGATGTTTTTTAGTGGTTAGGAATCCACATTAAGTAAGTAATATAAAAATAATTTTCAAGCTCAAAGAGCTGAAGCCTTTCTGAGCTCAAAGTGTCATATTATTCAGTCCTTGGTATATTATTTTTTTTGTAACTGTCTTTTTCTTTTTTTTTTTTTTTTTTTTTACCAAATTGTGAAAATTATCGATGAACAAGACAGGTGATGTTACAATTTGGCGAAAAGCGAGTTTTAAGAAGAAAATCTATATAAAAAGAAAATATTGATTTCGGAACACTCTATCTGATAATCTACTTGAAGGCAACTCCTCTAAAACCTGGTTTAACTTTATTCTAAATATCCCTGATCAGCTCAGGTTTAAAGCTGTTGCCCTTTTCAGACTCCTGACGGGCCATGATTGTATGGCCAATCATCTTTTCGTATGAAAATATTTACTACCCCAAAATGCATGCTCTGCAGTCTTGAGAGGACATGGATTCATCACACCTTCCTGTCTGCCCTGCACTTGCTTCCTCTACTGTGCAGCTCGTTACTGGGAGGCTAGGGCCCTTATGGGCTAAACATGTCACTATGTGATTTCTTTCGTTTCTCGTTGTTGTTTTCATGTTCTTTGTGTTCTGTTTCTTTTTTTAATTTTATTACTTTTCGTAGCCTGCCATTGGAAATAAAAAAAAATAATAATAATCTCCTCCTTTAATTCTCATTCCATGAGACCACACATGGGCTTCTTGGACTTGATCTAGATGTTTCTGTCTACCAAGTGAGATAAGAAACGAGAATAAATTTTAAATTAACTCAGTCATTTAATTACTATTAAAAAGACTTTTTGGCAACCAAATATTTATTTATAAAACGGCAAGCTAGTGGCCAATTACAGACACACTAGTCTTCGCATGCTTTATCCCTTCATTAATAGGAACTCCCTCTCTATTGAAAAATAAATTACTAATCTACATGTACTATATGCGTCCCGTCATAACTTATGCGAGTCCGGTTTGGGGCTCTGCTGCAAGGTATAGCATTAATTATATTAAAACTCTTGAAAATAAAATTTTACGTATGATAACTAATTCTCCTTGGTACTTTAGAAATGATGACATTCGTAATAGTCTTGCTCTCCCTTCTATTCGAAATTATATGCTCAAGATGGCGGAAAATTTTTATGCAAATCTTGAACACATCCCGAATGAGAAAATTCGTAATCTTTCGAGATACGATTTTTCTCTGCCGGAGAATGCTAAACTCCCTAAGGCGGTCTTATATAACTTACAATTACCCTAGACGTACTGGCTTAGTTGTCAGGAGCACCCTGACCTGTTCCTTTAGTCATCATTTCTAGCAGCTGCAACACAATCCTGTGGTGCTTTTTATTTTTTTGGTTTCTTCTTTTATTTTTTAATTATTTTCTTTCCTTTTACTTTAAATTTCTTTTTTCTTAATTTATTTTTTCTATTATTGAAATTCTTTGATTTACTCGTAGCTCTTTTATTTTATTTTGATCTGGTAATTTGGGATAGACCTTGGTTACTTACTGCTTTGTTGTTTATTAATGTTTTTTATATCACCATGTGACTTACTCTCAGCTAGGAGTTTAGGCCCATATAAGGCCATGGAACTCCGTAAACCTCAAACTGACTGACTTACAGAGACACTAACTGCAAACGTTGAGAATCGCTTTCTTAAGATAATTTTAATAACAATAAAAGGTGCAAAAATATCCAAATTTTGGGCCAATAATTAAAATATTTTTAAATATTTTAGTAAAAACATGATTTATTATGTCATCTAAATAGATCGAATTAGATAGGCCTGATGATGTTATGCATCCACGCACAAGAACAATCCCCCCACCTTGTTACATTGCAGGGGTTTCCAAACTACAGCCCCGGGCAAACGTCAGCTAGCGAACACCATCAACCCTCCCCCACAGTTTTTTCTTTATTTTTATTACATTGTTAAAATTCCCAATGTACAAAAATCACGCAAAATAATAATCAGATGTGTTTATATAAAGACCAGTCAAGAAACTCAGTTACTAACTTTTGTTGTTCTAATGCAGCTGGCAATACAAAGACAATTAATCTTTATGCCGTAAGCAAGGGCCGCACTGATGTTACTCATTTAGCACTACCCAGGGGGTACGTGTAGCTTGAAGATAGGCCACGGACGCGAGTAACCCCACAATGGTCTACGATCGTATTAGACCGGGAACTACGATTTAAAGTGGATTCCGAACCACTACAAACATCTATGGCACAGACGGGGCTCGAACCCGAAACCAGTGGTACCGAGTTCCAGGATGCTAGCCACTCGGCCATCAAACCTCCAATAACTAACTGTTTGTTAGTGAAATTGTATATTTGGTTAAATCGTAGAATAGGGACCGTTGAGATTTGGCGTTAAAAATCTTTTTTTCGCCAAAGTGCACCCAGTAATGGGTTGCGATTGTAAATGACGTGAACTACAAACAGTACAAAAACCGGGGTTATCCCATTTGGCGACTTATCGCCCAGTTGTCGCCACAGAAAAGTCGTCAAATCCCAAAAATTATAATAAATGGCATACATTGGTAATTGACATGGAAATTAAACAATATAATGATCACAATGAGATTTATATTGCTGTAACTTTCATTGGCAATTGTTTCTGTCAGTGTGAATCAAGTTTACCAGTGGAAAATTATCAGCTGCGTTCTTCAAATGCTCATCAGTTAACTTGTATCTGTAAATAATTTTTCGATATTTAATTTGTAAGAACGTTTTCACGTATCGATAAGTATTCGAAAGCGAAAATAAAAGCCACGTGCAAATTTATGCAATTGTTCAAACTGTGTGAATGGTTTGCTGTTAATTAATTTCTTCAGATAAAGTTCCTCTTCTTTTTATCATAAATTTATAAGTCCATTGAATAAAAATGAATTAGATTTCTAATTGAAGAAATTTAGTTTCATCTGCTAATTAGACAAGACACCAATAAGTTTCGGGCTTATTTATCATTGATTTCGAATAGGAAAGCCTAAGATTTATATTTCTAGCACTTAAAAAAAAAATTTTCATCGGAGAGAATGCAAATACTGCTGTACCCAAAAAGTAAGTCCAATTTTCAATTTAAAATTCCCGGTTGTAATGGAATTTAATTTTTTTTTTTTTAGGTTGCTGGTACTGTCCTTGACATCTGTGTGAAATTGGACGTCAAAATATTCAATAGTGTTTGAGTTACACTGGGATTTGTGAGACGCTAAAACTGATTCCGGCAATTTTTTAAATGTCTGAATTAATTGAGCAAAGACCTTGCATTCAACGTAGAAGGTTGCAGAAGGTATTGAAAAACGTATTAAAAATTGCAGAAGGCATTTTGGTGAGGATTCTTATATCGGAAAGAAATGCTTAGAAGTGGTATAAACAGTTCAAGAAGGCAGAGAACGCGTTGAACACGGAGAGTCCTCTGGTTGACTATCAACGTCAACCGACGAAGCTCACGTCCAAAAATGAAAGATTTGGTTCTTGAAAACCGTCGATTTACAATTAGAGACCTTGCTGATGATGTTGGAATTTCAGAAGATTCGGTCAATTCCATTTTGTGCCTCAAAAGCATCAAATCTCTATTGGTACCGAAAACACTGAATGCGCCAGCTCACACTGCATTGATTCTTTGTGACTTTTTCGCCAAAAATGAAACCCATATCGTTCCACAACCACTGCATTCACACTTTCATTCGACTTCCGGCTGTTCTCTAAATTCAAAAGACCACACCGGGGACACCCAGATAAAAAAAGACTTCAGACAATCATTTTATTTATGAAAAATTTTTAATTAATTTTGTTAACTATTTTTTATTTTTGTTTTATTTTTTATAAAAACAAGTATATAAGGAGTTTCAATATAAAAAAAACTCTTTCCCCAACAAATTAAATGATTTAATAAATAATTTAATATTACTTTTAAAAACTTACCAATTTATTAAAATTAAACAGTTATTTACACGAATAAAGTTTGTCTCCAATAGGGGCAGCGAGTTGATCTATTTCATTTTTAAAAGTGAATGTTTATAGAACATTAAAAAACATAAACAAGCTGTATTTTCCAGTTATGGTTTCACAAATCTGTGTAAAAAATAATAACACAACAATTCTTTTATTTTTATAGTTTTATTTTTGCCATAGTCACTTTATAACTATTTAATAGTTTTACTTCTAGTTACTTTAATTTTATCACTACTATGATGAAAAATAATCAACTTTTAAAAGATGTTAAAAATGAAAATGGATGATGAAAATGGCTTCCGGTTGTAAACAACGGAAGTTGTTTGCAACCGGAAGCCATTTTTAATGAATAAATAGAAGGGAACGAAGTAATTAAGCAAAGATTAAAGCCAAACGATTTTTTTAAATATCATCAAGATAGAAAAAAAGTCCTCAGACCATAATTTTATTTATGAATAATTTTGTAATTAATTTTGTTACCGATTTTTTTATTTATTATTTATTTTTATAAAAACAAGTATATAACGAGCATTATAAAAAAGAGTTATTTCCCCATCAAATTAAATCATTTAATAAACAATTTAAAATTAATTCTAAAAAATAACAATTTATTAAAATTAAAAAGTTACTTATATATTTTTTACGCGGATAAAGTTTGTCTCCAATAGGGCAACGAGCTAATCGATTTTATATTTGAAAGTGAATTGTTTATTGAACATTTAAAAACATAAACCAGCTGCGTTTTCCAGTTATGGTTCACAAATCTGTGTAAGGAATGATAATACGCCAATTCTTTTCTTTTTATAGTTTTATTTTATTACAGTACCTTTTTATAGCTATTTTATAGTTTTACTTTCTAGTTACTGTAATTTTTTTTTTTGTTTTTACTTTTTATGCTTTATTGCGTGCTACTTATAAAAACAATTCATGACTAATAAATTAATTAGTGTTTTTCAGTCCACAATAATGTGAAAATAAAACTAAATATTCAAATAAATATGATAATTCGTTTCGCTTTGTTGGATTTTTGTAGAAAATTATTACAAACTTTTTATAATTTTTTTTTAATTTAAAGCAGTAATACATTTTAAATTAACTTTTCCAGCTAAAATTGGATTCAATGTTTTTTTTTTTTTGCAGATTAGTACTTTTCTTTCGTTCTTTTTGTAACTCTTCCTAAAAATTTTAATTTTTTGCACATTTCTCAAATTAAATAAAATTATTTCACTTTCTTGGATTAAACATTGCTCAAAATTCAGTATTTATTTTTAAGCCATTTTAAAAAAAAATAATCTTAATAAATATTTTAATCGATTACTAACTTTAATTACAAAATAATAATGAATATTAATTTAATTTATCGCTGTTGTAAATAAACACATACAAATACAGAAAGAATGGTTATGTCTCGTGTATACTGTATCTGAAAACATGACAAAAATATTGCCATAGTTGGCGATTTTTAAAATTGGCCCAAAAGAAAAAATAAGATGTTTAGCAAATTTGGATTAAAATTAATAATTAAAAATAGGTAATAAAAATTTTTAAATTATGGATAAATTGCTTTGTATAAAACCTTTTTAATCAAATAAATGAGCTAAAGTTTAATGAGGGACCTGATGGCCGAGTGACTAGCGTTCTGTGATCAGTGCCACAGGTTTCGGGTTCGAGTCCCGATGATGCCGTGGATGTTTGTAGTGCTTCAGAATCCGCCCTAGACCGTAGAGCGTTGCACCTTGACTGTAGAGCTTTGAGCATAGTACTGACAACCTTACTTTTTTAAAAAGAAAACATCTACTGTCTCGAAATCTGCCAATAGGTAGATAGCCTGGGCCCACCATGGGGCTGTTGCGCCAATGAAGAAGAAGAAAATGTTTTGGACTAATTATAATAGCATCATTATCAGATATCTTTTTATTCCCTTATGCAATAAAAAAATGTATAGTATATTTATTAATTTCTTTAAACATGTACTATAAAATTTTTTAAATAAACATAATAAAAGAAAATTCAAAAACATTTTGTAAAACAAAACATATTTTTTATGATAAGCATAACTTGAATATCGGCACAGAAAATATTACAATAAAAAACTTGCTCGCCAACACAGTCCAATTTGTGGTCAACATTAGGTAAATTTTTGTTTAGCATTGTTAAATTAGTCGTAAAAATTAAAATTTATCTTTAACATTGCTAAATTTATCGCCAAAATTGTCAAATTTATCTTTAACAGTTAAAACTTGTCGACAAAAATTATATTTTTATTGTCGCCAAAATTGTCTTATCTGTTAAATTTGTCGCCAAAGCTGTCAAATTTATCTAACATTGTTAAATTTGTCACCAAAATTGTATCTTATAGTCAAATTTATCAACAAAATTGTCAAATTTATCTTTAACATTGTTAAATTTATTACCAGTACAGCATATAATTAGTGTATTAATGTGAACCAAAAGCATTTCTGTATAAAAAAAGTTAAAGCAAATAAACAATGTAGAATAAAATTCTTAAAATTAAATAATAAGCTTCATGCTTGCAAATATAAACAACTAAGTATACTCCATTAAAAACAACTGTTTATAACAATTAACAATTGTTATAAGTAAATAACGTGAACAGGGCCCAATTTTTACAAAAAAAAAAATTTTTACAAAAAGAATGTTTCATATTTTATAATTTTGTTAATTTCGAAAATGTACATAAATAGATACCCAAGGTAATCTAAAACCTCTCCCCTCTGAAATTGAAAGGTAGTTTTTTCAGCTCCTAATTGGCTAGTAACTATCGTGAATCTAATAGCGGTTTTGTTAAAGCATAATGAACTGAAAACTAACAAATAGGATTCTACCTTTTCATGGTTTCATAATACATTTTACTTTAATAGGTTTCGCTACGAAGAGAAGATAAAGTTGCGGATAGTGCATAATTAAAATTCAGTAAATCTTCTTTAAAAAAATGTTGAAAATATTGACGTTAGATGCGAGATTCGAGATAAAGTTGGGCCCCTTAAAATCTTTTTTCTACTCGAAACTTCGGGCCGGAAGGTATTTTAATTAGCTTATAATGAAAGGCATTTTTATTGACGTAATAAGATACACTACGGACAGGCCAGATATAATCTGACAACAAAATTAAATGTATGCTTCTTGTAATATGATAACAAAATAATAAAATTGGTATTTGTAACATAATAAAAAAATTAAATGTACTACAAAATTAAATGTATGGTTCTTTTAATATGAAAACAAGATAACAAAATTGGTATTTGTAATATGTTAACAAAATTAAAATCTAAAATCGTTGAAAATAAAAAAATTAAATGTCTGCATTATAACATTAAATGTATGGTCCTTGTAATATGATAAAATTAAATGTATGTGATAACAAAATATGTTAACAAAATTGATAATTCTAGCATAATAAAAATTAAATGTATTGCTTTTTAATATGATAGCAAGATAAAAAATTGGTATTTGTAATACTATATGATAACAAAATTAAAATCTAAGGTCTTTGAAAAGGATAACAAAATTAAATGTATGCATTATAAAAATTAAATGGATTGTACTTGCAATATAATAACAAAAATTAAAAATCTATTATGTATATGTCTATGTATTTGTAATATGATAACAAAATTACAAATTAAACATTTTTAAATTTATCAAATTTATCTTTCATATTGTTAAATTTATCGTCAAATTATCAAATTTATCTTTATTGTTGTTAAATTTATAGCCAGTACATCATATAATTAGTGTATTAATGTGAACCAAAAACATTTTTCCAAAAAAAGTCTAAAAAGATCAAGGCAGATAAATAATGTAGACTAAAATTCTTAAAATTAAATAATTAGTTTCATGTTTGCAAATATAACCAACTAATTATTCCTCATTAAAAACAACTGTTTATAATAATTAACAGTTGTTATAAGTAATAGCGAATGCCATAACTTGAACAAGCCACAATTTTCAAAAAAGAATCTTTACAAAAAGCATGTTTTATATTCCATAATTGTGTAAATTTCAAAAAACTGTGCATCAATAGAAACCCAAGGTAAGCTAAAACCTCTCCCCTCGGGAATTCAAAAGGTAGTTTTTTTCCACTCCTAATTGGCTAGTAACTATCGTAAATTTAATAGCGGTTTTGTTAAAGCATAATGAACTGAAAACTAATTATTAGCAAATAGGATTCGACCTTTTCATGGTTTCATAATACATTTTACTTTAATAGGTTTCGCTACGAAGAGAAGAAAAATGCTGCAGAGAGTGCATAATTAAAATTCAGTAAATCTTCCTGAAGAAAATATTGATTTTAAATGTGCACTTCGAGATAAAGTTGGGCCCCTTTAAAATCTCTTATGTGCTCGAATCTACGGCTTGTTGGCATTTTAATTAGCCTGTAATGAGAGGCATTTTTTCAATGTAGTAATAGGATACACAATGGAAAAGCTATATACACTGAAGTGACAAAAGTCATGGGATACCTCTTAATATCGTGTCGGCCCTCCTTTCGCCCGGCGAAGTGCAGCAACTCGACGTGGCATGGACTCAACAAGTCGTTGGAAGTCTTCTGCAGGAATATTGAGCCATGCTGTCTCGATAGACGTCCATAATTGTGAAAGCGTTGATGGTGCAGGATTTTGGGCACGAACAGACCTCTCGATGATGTCCCATAAATGCTCGATGGGATTCATGTCGGGCGATCTAGATGGCCAGATCATTCGTTGGAATTGTCCAGAATGTTCTTCAAACCAATCGCGAACAGTTGTGGCCCGGTGACATGGCGCATTGTCATCCATTAAAATTCCATCGTTGAGTACATGAAGTCCATGAATGGCTGCAAGTGATCTCCAAGTAGCTGAACATAAGCATTTCAGTCAATGTTCGGTCCAGTCGCACCAGAGGACCAAGTCCATGCCATGAAAAACAGCCCACACCATTACGGAGCCACCACCAGCTTGAACAGTGCCTTGCTGACAGTTTGGGTCCATGGCTTCGTGGGGTCTGCACCACACTCGAACCCTACCATCAGCTCTTACCAACTGAAATCGTGACTCATCGGACCAGGCCACGGTTTTCCATTCATCTAGGGACCAACCGATATGCTCACGTGCCCACGAGAGTCGCTGCAAGCGATGTCGTTCTGTCAGTAAAGGCACTCGAGTCGGTCTTCTGCTGGAATAGCCCCAGAAAGCCAAATTTCTCCACACAGCTCTAACAAACAAGTCCCTTGTACGTCCCACATTGATTTCTGCGGTTATTTGACGCAGTGTTGCTTGTCTGTTAGAATTTACGACTCTTTGCAGACGTCGCCGGTCTCGGTCGTTAAGTGCAGGCGGTCGACCACTGCGCTGTCCATGGTGGGATGTTATGCCTGAAATTTCATACTCTCGGCACACTCTTGACACAGTGGATCTGGGAATGTTGAATTCCCCTAACGATTTCCGAAATGGCATGACCCATGCGTCTAGCTCCAACTAACATTCCGCGTTCAAAGTCTGTTAATTCCCGTCGTGCGGTCATCATCACGTCAAAACCTCTTCACATGAATAACTTGAACAGAAATGAAAGCTCTGCTAAAGCACTGCGCATTTATATCTGTTCTACGCGATGCTACTGCCATCTGAAAATTTGCATATTGCTATCCCATGACTTTTTGTCACTTCAGTGTATAATATGATAATAAAATTAAATGTATATGGTAACGGAATATGGTAGAAAATTGGTATTTGTAATATGATAAAAAATTAAATGTATGGTCCTTGTAATATGATAAAAAATTAAATGTATATGACAACAAAATTGATATTTGTAATATAACGAAATTGGTATTTTTAATATGATAACAAAATTAATTGTATATGGTAACGAATTTCCTGATATTTGTAAATGATAACAAAATTAAAATTTGATAACAAAAATTGTAATATGATAAAAAAAATAATAAAATTGATATTTGTAATATAACAAAATTAAAATCCAAGGTCTTTGAAAATAACAAAATTAAATACATTCAATATAAAATTAAATGTATGGTCTTTGTAATATGATAACAAAAATTAAATGTATATGGTAACAAAATAAGTTAACAAAATTGATATTTGTAATATGTTAACAAAATTGATATTTGTAATATAATAAAAAAAATTAAATGTATTGTTTTTGTAATATAACAAGATAAAAAAAGTTGTATTTGTAATACTATATGATAACAAAAATTAAAATCTAAGATCTTTGAAAAGGATAACAAAACTAAATGTATGTATTCAAAAATTAAATATATTATCCTTGTAATATGATAACAAAATTAAATGTATATGGTAAAAACATGTTAAAGCAATTGATATTTGCAATATGTAAATCTATAAGTAATAACAAGTAAATATGTACGTAAAAGTAAATATAAGTAAATCTGTGCCATCCAACTCACGGTAACCGTGCCGTAATAAATGTTAACCCCTAAAAAATCGTAAACCTTCTTATTGCATTTTATTTTTGAAAATTTCAAAATAATATGTAATATATGTAAATCTGTAAGTAATACCCGTATAAGTAAATGTAAATATAAGTCAATCTGTGCTGTGCTGTTATGGATGCGAATCCCTACGAAGTCGTAAATTTTCTTGGGCATTTTATTTTTGAAAATTTCAAATTGCATAAAAATGAAGTTGGTGTCCAAACAAAATAAAAGCTGCAATAACGGTTCAATCGGTACCACAAGTATCGGTTTCAAATCCCGGCTTTGCCCATGGGTGTTGTAGTGGTTCGGAATCCACTTTAAGCCGTAGGTCCCGGTCCTAATAGGATCGTAGAGCGCTGCGGGGCATTGTTACTCCGCGTCCGTGGCTTACCATCAAGTTACACGAGCCTCCTGGGTAGTGCAAAATGAGTAACATCGGTGCAGCTCTTATGACGAAAGATCACGGTCTATTTGCCAGCTGCATTAGAAGAAAAAAAAAAAATAACGAATACTTTTTCATTTCTGACACATTTCAGATTTCAATAATTTGACTTTGTTTTAATCAGTGATTTGCAAATGAACACAAAAACAAATATGCTACGAAAGAAATTCAAATATTATTCTAAAATATGTTCAGCCTATTTTTTTTTTTTGTGGTAAAAAATTTTGCATTTTTATTACCTTTTTTTTGTTTAAAAACTGTTGTTAAAATAGTAATCTTTTATGTGCACATTTAAGTTTTTTCCTTCAATGTGACCAGACAGCATTTTAGCAAAAGCATCCAAAAGAAAAGCTAAAAGATTTGACAGTAGAGACCATCACCTTACTATTTTAATTAGTAATAGATTTGTATTAGTGAAATTGTGTATAAAATATATTTTTATTAATGCATTATCCGAATTATACCTTTTCTTGATAATGTTAATTGAATGATTTTAATTTAAGTTTAACTTTTGTAAATATTAATAAATATATTTTATGTTTATATTTAAAATTATGAAATTTTGTCTGTATTATTTCATATGAGTGCGTTTCCTTTTCTAATTATATAAGTCTCCGAAGGCATGCGAACGTGTACATTTAATTTGTGGTATGGGTTATTGCGGAATTCATAATGGTTGATGTGTGTTGGGAAAAACGGAGTAGCTAGTTGTTTCTAGGATCGGGTATTGTTTAATTTAAGGTTTTAAAGTATGAGTAACACCATATAACACATTTCGGCACCTTAGTAAACTTGAGAACAAGCAACTCAAACAAAACTCTTTAAAAAGTGAAATGAAAGTATCAGTGCACATTATGCACAATTAATTATTGTGTTGGAGCTTCTCATAATAAGATTTAATTGTTCCTGGTTAAATATAGTACAAGAGGATTGAATATACAAATTATGTTTCATTACTGTTGTATAAGATTGGAGCTTTTGGTAACAAAATTTAATTGTTCCTGGTTAAATATTATGCATGAATATTAAATATTTACTTTGTGCTTCATTATTGTTGTGTAAGATTGGAGCTTTCGATAGCAAAATTTAATTGTTCCTGGTTAAATATAGTACAGGATTGAATATAAAATTATGTTTCATTACTGTTGTATAAGATTGGAGCTTTTGGTAAATAAAAATTTAATTGTTCCTGGTTAAATATTATGCATGAATATTAAATATTTACTTTGTGCTTCATTATTGTTGTGTAAGATTGGAGCTTTCGATAGCAAAATTTAATTGTTCCTGGTTAAATATAGTACAAGAGGATTGAATATACAAATTATGTTTCATTACTGTTGTATAAAATTGGAGCTTTTGGTAACAAAATTTAATTGTTCCTGGTTAAATATTATGCATGAATATTAAATATTTACTTTGTGCTTCATTATTGTTGTGTAAGATTGGAGCTTTCGATAGCAAAAATTTAATTGTTCCTGGTTAAATATAGTACAAGAGGATTGAATATACAAATTATGTTTCATTACTGTTGTATAAAATTGGAGCTTTTTGAGTATACAAAATTTAATTGTTTGTTAAATATAGTACAGAAGGATTGAATATACAAATTATGTTTCATTACTGCTTAAATATTATGCATGAAATATTAAATATTTACTTTGTGCTTCATTATTGTTGTGTAAGATTGGAGCTTTCGATAGCAAAATTTAATTGTTCCTGGTTAAATATAGTACAGGAGGATTGAATATACAAATTATGTTTCATTACTGTTGTATAAAATTGGAGCTTTTGGTAACAAAATTTAATTGTTCCTGGTTAAATATTATGCACGAATATTAAATATTTACTTTGTGCTTCATTATTGTTGTGTAAGATTGGAGCTTTCGATAACAAAATTTAATTGTTCCTGGTTAAATATGGTACAGGAGGATTGAATATACAAATTATGTTTCATTACTGTTGTATAAAATTGGAGCTTTTGGTAACAAAATTTAATTGTTCCTGGTTAAATATTATGCACGAATAATAAATATTTACTTTGTGCTTCATTATTGTTGTGTAAGATTGGAGCTTTCGATAACAAAAATTTAATTGTTCCTGGTTAAATATAGTACAGGAGGATTGAATATACAAATTATGTTTCATTACTGTTGTATAAAATTGGAGCTTTTGGTAACAAAATTTAATTGTTCCTGGTTAAATATTATGCATGAATATTAAATATTTACTTTTTGTGCTTCATTATTGTTGTGTAAGATTGGAGCTTTCGATAGCAAAATTTAATTGTTCCTGGTTAAATATAGTACAGGAGGATTGAATATACAAATTATGTTTCATTACTGTTGTATAAAATTGGAGCTTTTGGTAACAAAATTTAATTGTTCCTGGTTAAATATTATGCACGAATATTAAATATTTATTTTGTGCTTCATTATTGTTGTGTAAGATTGGAGCTTTCGATAACAAAATTTAATTGTTCCTGGTTAAATATAGTACAGGAGGATTGAATATACAAATTATGTTTCATTACTGTTGTATAAAATTGGAGCTTTTGGTAACAAAATTTAATTGTTCCTGGTTAAATATTATGCAGGAATATTAAATATTTACTTTGTGCTTCATTATTGTTGTGTAAGATTGGAGCTTTCGATAACAAAATTTAATTGTTCCTGGTTAAATATGGTACAGGAGGATTGAATATACAAATTATGTTTCATTACTGTTGTATAAAAATTGGAGCTTTTGGTAACAAAATTTAATTGTTCCTGGTTAAATATTATGCACGAATATTAAATATTTACTTTGTGCTTCATTATTGTTGTGTAAGATTGGAGCTTTCGATAACAAAATTTAATTGTTCCTGGTTAAATATGGTACAGGAGGATTGAATATACAAATTATGTTTCATTACTGTTGTATAAAATTGGAGCTTTTGGTAACAAAAAATTTAATTGTTCCTGGTTAAATATTATGCACGAATATTAAATATTTACTTTGTGCTTCATTTTTGTTGTGTAAGATTGGAGCTTTCGATAGCAAAATTTAATTGTTCCTGGTTAAATATAGTACAGGAGGATTGAATATACAAATTATGTTTCATTACTGTTGTATAAAATTGGAGCTTTTTTGGTAACAAAATTTAATTGTTCCTGGTTAAATATTATGCACGAATATTAAATATTTACTTTGTGCTTCATTATTGTTGTGTAAGATTGGAGCTTTCGATAGCAAAATTTAATTGTTCCTGATTAAATATAGTACAGGAGGATTGAATATACAAATTATGTTTCATTACTGTTGCACACTACGTAAAAAAAGTAGAAGGACACTTGATTTTGTAACAACAACCGAAAATTTTTATTTTTACTAAAATTTTTTTTTATTAGAAACATTTTACAAATATTTTAAAAAATATAATTTTAACATCAGAATTATGATATTCAAACATAAAATATTAATGGCAACAAAAATAGTTTTCTTTTTTGAAACTTTGTAAAAAAGTAGAAGGACAGCATTATAATGAATGAAAAAATTGTGATTTTAATAAGGAATGTTCTTCCCATTGACCTTTATAACTTCAAATATTCTGTTTGGAAGTGAATTGTATAGAGATTGAACTTTTGTTTGACAAAAATTGTCCCACGAGTCATTCAATGCTTCTCGAAGCTGAGTTAGCGAATCAAATTGACTTCCATCAGCATAAACTCGACGAACTAGCATTGCCCAGATATTTTCCACTATATTAAGGTCAGGACTTTGGCTGGCCATGGTAAAACATCCACATTATTTGTTAGGAACCAATTTTTGACTCCCGTCGCGGTGTGCTGAAGCTCCGTCTTGCTGAAACTTCCACTCTTCACCCCCGTCAGAGCCATAAGGAAGAAGCTCGGAATTCAGCACTTGAATATTAGTTTGTATGTTTTGCCTACCATTTAAGAAAACCAGACTTGAGCTTCCTCTGTATCCAACAGCCAACCAAACCATTAAACTCCCTCCTCCCATTTGTCGTGTTGAATAGTATTCGTCTTCATTCCCCAGACAATGCCAGTAGTGCTGATATCCGTCTGGACTGTCTAAGTTAAATTTCTTTTCATCGAAAATATCACTTTGAAGTCCATTCTGTAGTCCAGGACATGTGCTCCTTAGCCACGCTAAACGGTTATCAATGTGAGCTTGTGTCCAATTAGGATGATGTTTCCGTTTCTTGAAAATGAATTTTTAGATCTTTTAATTTAGTTGTAAACTGTTTGTTTCGTCACATGATTAAGTTCTGGTTGATTTCTTGCCTTTCAAACACTTCCTTTGTTCTTCTTATTGCACACGGAAAAGTTTTCTTTCATCAAAACGTGGTGTTCACTTTTTAGTCTACCAGTCTTCTTTTTCTTTCCATTTTTATCATTATTTTGATAAAGTTTGAAAACTGTATTGGGGCTCACCTGCAACAATAAAGAAATCTCTCTGACATTTTTACCATCATTTTGATATGCAGAAAATTGGCCTTTTTAAAAATCGTTCAGTGGTATTCCTTTAGGCATTTCTGAGAACGGAGAAACAGCGTTACTTTTAAACAAATTAGATTTTTGATAGAAAAGGATAAAACAAAGTACAAAATCACTATTTAACTAAAGAACAAGTCACTAAATTAAATATATTAGAAGTGTCCTTCTACTTTTTTACGCATCGGAAATTATATATACTAATTTTATTATTAATATCAGTGGTAGATGTTTAATTTTTACCTAAAATGAGTTAGCGAAAAAAGGGCATTAAACTAAATCTGCATAAATATCTAGTAGTTCGGAGAAAATAAGATATTAATTGGCAAAAAAATTATTTGCTGTCCTTCTATTTTTTTTACGCAGCGTATAAGATTGGAGCTTTTGGTAACAAAATTTAATTTTCCTGGTTAAATATTATGCATGAATATTAAATATTTACTTTGTGCTTCATTATTGTTGTGTAAGATTGGAGCTTTCGATAACAAAAATTTAATTGTTCCTAGTTAAATATTGTATTTCCTCTAAGGAAGGCTGATGACATTTACATAAAGAATTTCACTATAGCAGAGATTTTCATTATTAAAAAAGATTTATTGCTTATGTTTAAAATTCGGTCTATCTGTCTTTAAAAAAAAAGTTATTAACAGAACGGATAAACTTTTGAATTTTTATGGAAAATTCCTTTTGTAAAATTTTATCGTATTTCCGACAAAAATTTGCGAATTTACTTCAGCATTTAAAAATCTATGCGATAAACCACAGTTCACCACGGATGAAGTGAAATAGTAACGGTGAAAGCGGACTTTTAGCTAAGCCGCATCCAGACAAGCGAGTAGTTCTCGCTCTTAGTGTCTCCGTGTGACAGCAAGAAACAAGACATGTTGTCTATGATTATGCGAGTGACTAGTCGAAAATGGCTTACGTGAGAAATACCTAGATATGAGAAAACCGACCTTAGTTGGAGAGGAGGGAGAGAGTTGACTCACTCCTAGGATTCAGTCCACAATGAGACAAAAAAAAAAACCCGGTTTATAACTGGTGTCGCGAGAACTACTTGTTTGTCTCGTTCTCTTGTCAGGACATGGCTTTAGAAGTGCTAGTCAGATATGAGCGGCGCAAAGCTGACTTCCGACACGCATATCTGACAAAAAAAAAGTATATTAGTTAGTGTGGAATTTGTTCTTACATGTTATTTTTAACATCGTGCATTCTACAATTTTAATTATTAATTAAAATATTTTATACTGCGATTAAAAAACCTCTAAAGTGACATTTCTTCCCTATGGCAGTTTTTTTTTTTTTTTTTTTTTTAGTTCTCCCCAACCTGAATCTCATTGCTTCGGTCGCTTGACAAATTTTCGAGCAATCAGTGGTGAGACAATATCGTTTCTTTGAAAATTTTAGCATCGTATCCTACAATTTTTTTTAATTAAAAAAAAAATTTCATATTTCAATTAAAAATTCCTCCTAAATGATATTTCTCCCCTAAATCTATCTCGGTCGCTTGCAAAATTTTCGCGCTATCAGTGGTGGAGAGACAATAGAGAGTTTTTGCATAATGGTTTTTTATCGTCCGATATTTTTTTTTCTTCCTAGCGCGCATGCTCATAAGAAACATTGTACCTATTGCGCATGCGTGTCTGTAATACTTCACTACTGAGCTATTCATATGAGCATGCGAGCTAGGAATAAAAATATCGGACGATAAAAAAACGTTATGCAAAAAGTCACTAATATCATTTCTTTGAAAAATTTAGCAAACTTCTTAATAAATAAGTTATTTATTAAGACATTTGCTAAAAATTATTATTACTATTTCAACCAGACTAAAAATACCATAAGACAAGGGGAAAAAAAAAAAAAACTCATATAATCATACAACTTTATTTTAACAACATAAAACACATGCTTTTTAACATTCATGTTAAATACACCCAATCTTTACAGAGACAAGCAAAAATCAAAAAACATTATTTACAAAATGAAGAGATAATGTAGATGAAACTATTTACATTCATCTAAAAACTATTTAAATAACAAACAAAATCTCAAATTCTATATACTTAAAGAATTTTTTAAATAATTTAGAATTTCAAAAAAGTGTAACCTTATATACATTTTTGTAAAATAGAAACCACTAAATTTGCCTATCACAGAGACCTAATTTAAAATTTTATTAGTAACAACAAAAAAAAAAATAATATAATTTTTTTTTTTTTTTTAAATATAAAAATTAAACTTTATTTTTTATCAACTGAAATAGAAAATAAGATATTTGATAATTTTCTGACTACTCATTTCATATAGAAATTTTTTTTTTTAAACATTTAATCAATTCATAACAATATTAATTAATCCTAAGTTTTATTTTTAAATCACCAATAATTTTTTTTTTTTAACTACACTAAAAGATTTTCAAAATGAGTATTTTTATGCATCAATTTAAAATATAAATTACATTTTCAAGTAAAATAAATTTGACTTAAATTTCAAAAAGATACCATATTTCTACAATCCCAATCGTATGCTAAAAATTAAATGTCCAAAAATTCATGCTATATTCAACTACCCAAAATCATTAAAAATATATCTGAATTTACACATGATAAAACATTGGTTACAACTTACACTGCAAGATGGCTTAAATACTGTTAGAGAGGTTGATTCAGAAGAAATACAAGGGAAACATGAATTTAAGTGGTTTAAAAAAAATGAATTATTACACTAAATGAAGCAATATTTAACAAAATGCAAGATAAATTAAAACCAAAGACAAAACGATAAATGACAATGGTAACTGCTTGTAAAGAATTATGTAAAAACATATGTTAAATCGAGGAGTAAAGCAAATATGCCCAGGGATGATGAAACAAAATACACATTGCATTCAGAGTAGAGTTTTAACTATATTTACAGAGTATACAACAAATTTCTTCAATAAGTGTATTTTTTACTATATAACAATAAAAATAAAATATGCCTAAATATTTCATTAGGCAAAAAGAAAAAGAAATGAGAGATAAGGAAATTCTCTTAATATGCTGGCCATGTTTTCATCAAATTCACCAATTGTGACACCATATTAGAACTTACACTGGCTAAATCAATGTTAACAGCTGTATCAGTCTTATAGAACAAACCAGTGGGTCCTAATAAATCAATGACTTGCTGGAGATTATGCGAATCTCTACATGTGTTTATTCTCCATCTCAATCGATCTAGAAAATCGAGGTCAACCTCTGCGTTTTCACCATCATTTGTAACACTATCGTCATCAGAATTCTCTTCGTCCTCCACCACTCTCTCCTCTGCAGAAATCTCTTCTTCAGAATTTTGATCCTCGTCCGAGTTTCTTTTATCAGAATTCCTATCCTCATCAGAATCTTCATCGTCATCGTCGTCGTCATCTGAGCGTCTCTCATCATCAGAATGTACCTCCTCTTCGGAATTCCTCTCATCATCGGATTCCCTGTCATTCTCAGAATGTCTTTCGTCTTCAGAATTCCTCTCTTCCTCGGAATTCCGCTCTTCCTCAGAATTTCTCTCCAAATCATAATTCCTCAACTCATTGAAATTTCTTTCTTCATTGGGATTGGTGTGATAAGATGCACTTCGGATATTAGTAGGCATTCTGTTATGATGGTGACTAAAATGATGTTTAGCATCCAATCGGTGCTTGTCCACCAACATATGCTTTGAAGCTTTGTGTGAGTGATGCTTTTCCTTAATTCTGTAATCAATTTTTGGTTGAGGCATGGGTTCTGGTTCAGGCTCAGGTTCAGGTTCAGGTTCAGGTTCAGACTCTGAAGCTGAACTCTGGCGATAACTGCTTCGAGAACTTGCATTACTTTCAGGAGTTGGAGATCTGCTGATAATCTCTTTCTTGATATGTGGAGATCGCGATTCACTGCTTATCCTTCTACTTAAATGTGAAGAGCGGGGTGGTGGGGATTCACTGCTCAGTCGACCTTTTGGCAAATTCTCAGAAGATTCACTGTTGAATTTTTGTCTAGGCGAGTGCCTTGGGGAAAAAGACAATTCTGAGTCGCTTGATAAAGGCGAAAGTGCATACTGATCTCTGCCTGAATTAATGGGATATGGATGACTTCCATCCAGAGATGTCTCGGATATACTTGATGGTGGACTGCTGTACTGGGCACGAATAGAATTGTTCTTTGATTCAACATCTGAATCAGAGTCACTAGAGGAAGATGATACATATTTCTTAACTGGAGGTGGACTTGGGCGCTTGGGTTTCGGTACTTCCTTGGGTTCTTTTTTGGGAAAAGAGGTGTGCTTGGATCTCTCTTTCTCTTTTTTATTAAATGCCTGTGGTTCAGATTTACGTTCAACTGGAACTTTCTCCTTGTTACTCTTGATTTTAGGCTTTGATGAAGTGATCTTGGAGTGATCTCGACTTTCTGATGAAACTGGGAGAGGAGGAGGAGGAATTGGTAAAGTAGGGGGGTTAGAATTCTCTCTTTTTTCTTTTTTGGGTACTGGGTGCTCAGTGTATTGTTCTGCAGGCCTTTTGATAGGTTTAGAAGGGGGCTTAACAATCTTGGAATGCTTCGAGACTTTTGGTTTGGAATGGCTTTCTTTAGAAGCATTATGGGATTCTTTTGACACATGATGAAGATTCTTGGCCTTGTTTGAAGAATGAGAATGCTCTTTAATGGGATCCTTTACAATTTTCTTTGCTTCTTTATGAGAATGATGATCTTTGGATGTATGGCGAGTGCCCTCTTTGGAAGAAATCCGATTAGGATCTTTGTGAATCTTCTTAATTTCTTTTGCAACTTTTACTGACTCTTTTGAACAACTCAAATTGTCGTCACTTAACGGCTCTTGCTTAATTGGGAGAAAGGTAGGTGCAAGTTGGGGTGTTGGTTCTTTGGGTGGATGGTGAGACGACTTTGATTTGTGGTGATGATGGTGGTGGTTTTTTTCTTTAGAATGATGGCTACTTTTGGATTGATGATGAGATTGCTTTGATGGATCAACATTAGTTGACTGAGGTTGACTCTTAATTTCTTTGTTAGATCGATGAGATTCTTTCGGATTATGACTATTCTTTACATCTTTTTTAGAATGCTTCCCTTCCTTCTTTTTGTGATGAGATTCCTTAGTAGATAAATGGCCTTCTTTTGGCTTGTGATGTGATTCCTTCAAAACGGGGTTGGCTCCTTTAGAGAAGTTGTGGGAATCTCGTGATGAAGACTTCAATTCTTTACTCACAGATGATGATGATGATGTGCTTACAGGTGGAATTTTACCTTTTGAGTGACTAGATGATCCACTTCCCTATAAATGACATGAAAAATTTTAATTTAAAAAAGTGACTCTTATATAAATAAATGCACTGAAAATTATGAAGATAAAATATGCTTTATCTTCATAAGATGAAAATTTTAATTAATTCGAATTATACAGTCACTATTCTGTTACATTAAAAGAATTTAATGTGACGGAATAGTGACGATTAAATTTTTGTTTCAGTTTTGTTTTAAAGATAACTTTAAAGTGAAAATGTGTGAGTTTGTTTAGAACAAACCACTCATAAAATTCTAGAGTAAAGGATTCTTTATTCAGGATATTTACATAAACCATACATGTACTAAATCAATAGAAAAAAAAATCTTTTCATGGGTAGTTTCTAGTAATTTCCAATAAACATTGTCATTTTATTAAATTTCAAATTATAATTTTTTTTTTTTTTGACGAAATAAGAGCAACCATTAAATCACTCATTTTTTATTCAACAATAACTACTAATGAACTCAATTCTTGTTTATTATTTGATCACTTTTTATTCAATGAGAAAGAAACTAATTCATATATGCATGTTTCAACAACAATTATTGGAAAGTTTCAATATTTCGTAACAGGCAAGAAAATATGTTCTTGTCCTTTATTCTAGACTCATATGGAAAGTGCAGAAAATAAATAAAAACGGGGAATAATGCTTTATCTAATTATTATTAATGCCCCTTCATAATAAAAGACAAAGAAAATGATATTACTGAAAGAACATTTTAATATATATATATATAACGAAGATAACTATTAGGCAATAAAAATAAATATGTAGGTTAATTGTTATATGGCAACTTTTGAGCCAATTTAATAATAAATGTGCAAAGTAAATTGTTATAGATTTTCTAAATCTATTTCCAACACCTAATCCTCAAAAACATGCTGATTTCAGAGTAATGCAAGTCAGACATCTATCCCATACACATTTATCAAAATATTTTTCATTCCTCAACAAGGAATTTTTTACAGCAAATACTTCTTTTTATTTTTATTGTATGCAAACAACTTTTTCTCCTTTAACGTTAAATTTTCATATAGAAAATATTTATGATGCTGATTAATAATGGCAAATATTTTTAACAGATTCAACATTAAACAGAATGCATTCTGGAAAGGAGAGTCGGCAACATCACACATATCAGAGGGAAAGGAAAAGAAATACTTTTTTGGTGATCTTTTAAAAATAAATGGCACAAGCATGCACATATATAAATAAAAATACATGGGTAACGAGATTGATGACAGAAAAGAACATTTCTAAATATGAAGACATTTTAAGTAGTACAGTAGCAGCAGATGGCAATCACATTTTTAATCCACTAGCAACCCAACTCTAAATGACAATTTAACAGTTATAAGCCATGGTCACAGTTTTTCTAGATGTAATGTGCAGTTTCCATAATACTGACTATACCATAAAGCATCCCCCTGTTGTTAAGAGTGAATTAATTGACTTTAACAGTGTATAATTAGCCGAGAAAACCCAATTGTTTTAAACAACTCATAAGACCAAAAAATAAATTATCACCCTTTTACTAATTTACCACAACAGTAAAACTTTGTTAAAAAGAAACAAAGTTTTAATATCAAATAAATTTTCAAAGTTAAAATATGCTTTCCTGAAATTTTAAATAAACTTGTAAAGTTTTGAAAAAATAAAAAGCAATTTTTCATTATTTTTATTATAAGATTCCTATTCACTTAAATTATGCATACAAATTATTCTATATAACTCCAGATTTCTCAAAAGATATTAAGTATGCATTTTGGTATATGTAACACTATTATGTTTGAATATTTAATAATAAATAGTATATTAAATAGTATACAAAATTATTAAATAATTATTTCTAGAATATAAAATTTGTTAGGAACCATGGAGCCAAGACCATAGGACTACAAAAAGGGTTGCCTCACATAAAATATAGTTAAGTTGTAAGGGGAGGAGGTACTTCTTTTAAGAAATAAATGACATTTAAATATTATCACTGCTATCTTTTCAAAGGCCAAATTTAAAATACAAATAAATTAATTTCTTACTTTTGACTTCAAAGTGGAATTAGGATCTGGTGATCTTTTTGCAATTATTGGATCTCCAAAAATTTCAGTAAATGGATGACTAGGTTTTGGTGGAGGAGGTGCAGAGTTGGATGGTTGGGTATGAGCTGGTTTGACTGTAGATGGTTTCTGTTCCTGGAAAAAAGTGCAAGACATAAATATTGATAGACCAATTTTAGTTATGTAAAAAAAAAAAAATCATCACTTTAACTAAAATTTTATACACTGGGACAGTTAAAAAAAAAAAAAAAAAAATTGTTTTATATCACTATACTATATCTAAAAGTTCAGGAGGACAAATTAAATATATTTAAAAAGTTTATTAGTTTCCACTAAACATAAAAAAATTGCTGGAATAAACTCTCAATTATTAGGTTTTAGCAATGGCAGATGAGTAATTCAAAAACCAGAAGAATTATTTTTGAAATAAACTAGCAAATAATTTATTATGTAATAACAGTAATATATTTTAATTTAAAATATTGACATAAAATTAAATATTTTCGTTATTTTATCTCTTAATTTCATGTTAATCTACTTAAATACTGGTTTTTTAAATGAAAAAATGCCTATTAAAATAAGTTTAAAATGCTAAATTATATTCATATATATAAACATTCATAAATATAAAACATTTTATCATATAAATAAAATATTGTATCATGAAAGAAATAATGCATCTTCAAGTTACAATAATAAAATAAATATAGAACATTTATAAATTATAGTTTTTCCCTCTCTCTCTAAAATATTTCATGCTTTTCAACTTATCTATAAAAAAAATAAACTTTCTTTAAATTCAGACAAAAAAAAAAAAAAAGAAATATTTCAAACTTTAAAGAATAAAGAGTGTTAAGCGATGATTCAAACTGATCTAGGTATTTAAAAAACTTCTTTGTAAAACATATTTTTAACTCTCTGAAGAATGATATCAAGACATGCATGCATATGCTTTTAGAAATTACAAAAATAATCAAATCCAAAACAATGCAAATGAAAGATAACCAACACAAATAAGATTATTAAAAATTAAACTATTATACAAGTTGTGTGTGTATCCAACAGAACTCATAATTTCAGTTATAAAGCTTACTTATTAATTTTAATTTATTTAAGCAACTTAATTCCAATATCTTTGCTTTGTTATTAAAGATAACTATAAAGACATTTTTTTTTTTAATAAAATATATACCTTATTTGGGAAGAACAATTTGGGTTTCTTGGCAGCAACACTCGATGGTCTTGAGTGATGGTCATCAGCATTCTGAGATGATGGTGCGCAAGCTTGAGTCTGCAGAGAGCTGTTGCTTCCACTGTTCCCAGAATTGTCAACGTTTTCCTGTTGTAATAAATCGCATGTTTTGAATATGTGGCTTCTTATGCCATCATTGCAAGATTTGGACAATAATGATAATTCTGGATGGTAATAGTTTATTAAATTAAAACATTCCTGACATACATTTATATAAAATTTACAAACACATATAACTTTTTTTTTTTAGTTTTAATTCTTCTTTTGTTATTTTTTATTTTGTTATTTTGTTTAATCCTTCTTTTGCATATTGAAAAAAAAAATTAAACAATCATTAAAATTATCATTTAAGTCCATTAAAATTAAGATTGAATAAAAATATTAATAGATCTTAAAATTTGAATAGAATTTCTACTGTAGTCCTATTTCTTTTATATAAAAGATTTTATTTAAAAGTAATAGATAATGGAGCCAATTAAATAGAAGTTCATTAAAAATACAGAATTAATTTATTTAGCAAATGTTAAAATATATTTTATTCACCTTAAAAATAATAATAACAAAATAAAAAATAACTTTTATATTGTTTCACAAATGCATTCATTGCAACATAATTCCTATCTCATTCAAATAAAAAAAATTTTATTCTTTTTAACTCATAAAAAAAAAATTTTTTTAAGTTCAGATTCCTAAAGATTTTAAAATATAAAAACAGCTGACAATTTTAATAATTCCAATAATTGCACAGAAACAAAAATCAGCTTTTAAAAAAATAAATTTTTTTTAATTAATTTAAAAGCCGCTTTTTATTTCTATATATTATAACACCTTTTTATTAATATATTTTATTCACCTTAAAAAATAATACCAAAAAAAAAAAAAAACTGTTTTATATTGTTTCAAAAATATATTCATTGCAACATAATTCTTATATCATTCAAATAAATAAATTCTTATTCTTTTTATTTCATAAAAAAAAAAATTTTTTTTTAAAGTTCTGATTCCTTAAGATTTTAAAATATAAAAAAAACAGCTGACAATTATTTTAATAATTCCAATAATTGCACAGAAACAAAAATCAGCTTTTAAAAAATAAATTTTTAAATTAATTTAAAAGTCAATTTTTATTTCTATATATTATAACACATTTTTATTAATTTATTTTATTCACTTTAAAAATATCAAAATAAAAAAACTGTTTTATATTGTTTCAAAGATATATTCAATGCAACATAGTTCTAATATCATTCAAATAAATAAATTTTCATAAATTTTTTTTATTTTTATTTTTTAAAAAAAAATTTGAAAATAAAGTTTGGATTTCTTAAGATTTTAAAATATAAAAACAGCTGACAATTATTTTAAAAATTTCAATAATTCCACAAAAATAAAAATGCACTTTAAAAAATAATACATATCGTATTAATCTGCCTTCACATTAATTTTTCATTATACAAATCAGTATTAAAATCCAAAACTTTTCTTAACATTTCTAAAATCTGATATTAATTTAAAATCAACTAATGTGCATTTTAAATTTTAAAAATAATTAAAAACAAAAATTTTATGGATATGCAGTATAATTAATTTAAAAAAAATATATATTCTGAATCCATTACATTTCTAAACACTACATCATATTTACCACCACGACAACTGAATGGAGACGCTGGCAAAACCTCCACAGCCATACGATAACCTCAACCGAATTCACTACATTTTAAAACTGCAAGTGTTATTAGCAGGTTTTACTGGGAATGCCTCGAATCAACCAGTAATTCCGGTATAAAGCATTTTGATCTGAATAAAGTGAAATTAGTTCAGGGAAAATAGTTTGAGGAAGCTGCACACTTAGCCTCAAAAATCGCAAAAGAATTCGGTCAAATGGAAAGCCAAACGAATGAAAAAAAAAAAAAAAAAAAAAACATATCGTCTGCAGAAACAAATCAGGGTCAAGAGATATTCAGGTATACTTAAAATATTATAATAAAAACCTGCGCAAATCGCCTGATGTAGACGAACACGACGAGTTATCTTCAGTAGTTCATTTGTCTCACCGGAAAGAGGAAGAATTGAATGGCAGACGATAAAACCAAACATATGTTTTACCACGTGTAATTCTGGCAAATAGCCTATTTTGTTGGTGGAATTACAACCAATAAAAAATGGAGAAAACGATAAAACAGATAATTTATAAGATAGGAAAATAGAAAAAAAAAAAAAAAAAAAACTATACTTTCGAAAAAAAACTTGTACAAATTATCATAAAAAAAATGTAACAATATCATAAGCAAAACGCGGAAGTGCTTTTGTATTATTGTGCATATAATTGAGAAAATTTCTCTTCCGATTTTTTTTTAAGTAACAACAGTAGCAGAATTTACTGAAGCATTCATGCATGTCAATAAATAATAAGAATATCTTATCAGATGTATTTCATTTAAAATGATTGAAAGTGGAAATAAAATATAAAAGATCCAGGCAACTTCAACGTATTACGATAAAATTAAACATTGCAAATTATTTTAGAAAGAGAGAATTATACGAGATTACTTCAAGAATGACTGAATTTAAAAACCTGTTTTTGCCAAATATATCAAGCGTTTTTGTTTTTATCTTTTAAATCGTCAAGGTTTTTATCTATGTTTTTCTTTAAATTATAACGCGTAAACTTTCTAGCGTTTTCTATTTTATATTGTTTTAAAAATAATTTTAATAAATTTGTTAGTTTATAATGCAAACTATGTTTATTTTCATATTTAATTTAAAATATTTGGATTTAAAACAAGAGAAAAAAACATAAACTATTTACACAATTTATTTACTTGATTATTAACACTTACTGCTAAGCTAAGAATTTAAAAGTTTTTAAATAACAGCAAAACACAAAAATGCAACAGGACAATTTTTTTTTTTTAATTAAGAACACAATAACTGAAATATATTTATCAGAATTCTCAATCTGATCATACAAAAGTGCGCGCACAAAAGATTAAGATTAAAAAAAAAAAAATCATGCATTTTACCGTAACAGCTAAAATTCTCATAAAGAAAACACCAATACTTTGCACACAAATAGAAATTTCACACAATAAATACTCCACTGAAACACGAAGGAAAAAAAAAATAATAAAACATCTACACATCAACAACAAGCATTAAAATAAAACGAATAGAATAATACACAGTAAAGAAAACGAACAAAACAAAAATCATATCCAAACCATAAATTAAACGTGCATAAACTGAAAACGAATGAATAAATAAATAAATAATAAATAAAAAAATGACGAACTTGTGCAATAAAAGTGTCTTCACCATGAAGCATGCAAACAAGACACCACGACACATCTGC
This sequence comes from Caerostris extrusa, assembly GCA_021605095.1. NCBI lineage: Eukaryota > Metazoa > Arthropoda > Arachnida > Araneae > Araneidae > Caerostris > Caerostris extrusa. Next base: position 59,881 of record BPLR01020914.1, read on the forward strand.
GTGTTGGGTGGTATATTAATGCATATTGCAAGAGAATCACGGTGTAAGAAGCCACAACATCCAGAAGAAGTAAAGAGACTTATTCATTAGCATCACCTGCTGCTGCTGGTTGTTTTGCAACTGTAAAAAGTGGCATATGGGACATAATCCGCGATAAAGGTGGTGCACGGCGCCAGCATGAACGCCGGCTGGACGAAACAAACCGTAAGTCGACGTGGTCGTTTTTTAGAACAGACGAACAGAACAGGAAGAACACGACCTACTTGCTACGGCGGCCGATGTTGACTGTCGAGTTGCGTGGACGAATTTTCCAACCAGAACAGGGGGAGAGAGCAGCGATACGGCCTCCCTATCTATATAAAGGATGGAAAAAGATTTTTGTTTTGAAGGAGCTGCAGCGATTGGTCGGCGACCACGTGGGATAGCCTCCTGTTGCTCGGAGGGTGCCCCGGTGGAGGGGGTTGGAAATGCTGCCGGGGCGTTATCTAATTGGACGATTTAGGGGCGATCGATAAAATTGGGAGCCCGCGCTTTCGGTTTCTGTTTTCGTACCGAGCATTTCAGGAATCCGGGAGGATGCAGGGGGATGACAGTCAGCTGCTCCGGGGATGGAGTCCGGGATTAAAAGACTCCCCGGGTTCGTTATCGCGAAATAAGAGATTCGAATGGAGGTTTTATTCTCCTTTTAAAAAAAAATATTAAATAAAAGTGCCGGTTCCAAAGATCAACTCTGTGGAATGGTGAGTATTTTATTGATCGTTTGATGTCTTTTTATTTATTTAAATGTTTTATTAGTACCAAAACTAATTAAATGCACATCAAATCAATATTTAAATATTGCACAAAAAAAAATTCTTTTTATAAATGATTTTTAAATTTAATTGCTGCTTTATAACATATAATATCCATCTTCTAATGATGCACTTTTTTTTTTTTTTTTTTTCCCTTCTCTTTCAAAAAAAAAAAATATTCATTTAGAATTTCTATGTTTACATAAAGGTAAGCATTTTGATTGATCATTAATTATTTGTATTAATTTGTTGTATTACATTAATTAAAAAAAAATTAACGTGAGCATTTTAACTGCTCATTATATTAATTAAATTTTTGACTCATTTTCGTGTCTTAAGAATTGTTAAATGTCATTGTAAAAATTTTGAAATACTATAATTGCTTTTTTAATCTTAAACTCAAAATGAAAGTTTTCAATTTCTTCTCATTGTTAATTAATTCATAATAATAATAATAATAATAAAATATAAAAAAGTATTTGTATATGTACCGCATAATTATAAAAGGTAAGGCTGTAGGTTATGGCACATAGATTCTTTAAGGGTTCATGCGTACTTAGAATCGATTATATTATTTATTTATTTTCGAAATTAGTTTTACAATTCTTTATTACCTAAAGATACAGACAATTTTTAACGGATTAGTCGAACATTTGTTTGGCTCATAAATAAATGAAAAAAAATTAATCATTTTATTTATGGATAGGGTCTTTTAGATATAGTATTTATTATGGTCAGTCCCGCAATGCAATTTGAATTATTTTAAGCGATTTTAAAATTATCCTTTATAAACGTCTCTTTTATTAAATACTTTTGAGGCGATAAAAACATAATATTCGGGGTTTTTATGATTAATTTATAGAAGAACGATCTGATTGCTCTACATTTTCATTCCAAATAAAAGCACAACTTTCCTCAAGCACAAGCTTATTTCAAACTTAACGGCATTAAGTGCACGTAAAAGAGCGGATCTTTGAAAACGAATGCATTTAGAGCGCCCTATTTTTGTCGTCTAAGGTGGCTAGTGTTTAAATACAGCTTTTCGTCAAAATTTAACAAATCATTTTTATTTTATTTTATATTTATAAAAATAAATATTTTTTGATAATTAAATAAATTAACAAGCTAATGTTAAGATTTTATTAAAAAAAATAAAATGATTTTAATCTTTTATTAATTAAAATGTTTAAATTTAATGAAATTGCAGAAGTGATTTCTACGTTAGTTATAATGTAATTTTTACCTCAGTGATTTCTACAGAAGAAGTTTGATGCAGAAGTGATTTCTACCTTAGTTTAAATGTGATTTGTATTTAATTTCTAACTTAAACGGCGTTTAGAGTGCATGTAAAAGTGGGGGTCTTTCGATAACGAATGCATTTGAACCCTATTTGTGGTCTAAGGTGGTTAGTACTTAAACAAAACTTTCATAAAAAATTAACAAATCATTTGTATTTTTATTTTATATTTATGAAAAATAAATGTCTTTGATAATTAAATAATTTTAATTTTATTAATTAAAACGTTTAATTTTTTAAAAAAAATTGCAGAACTGATTTCTATCTTAGTTTTAAATAAAGAAATGATGGGCTTCTGTATTTGAAAACAGTGCACGTTTGATTTTAAAAAAATATATAAAAAAAGAAAATTTTATTAAGGCAAAGTTTCAGCCAAATGCCCCAATTATCTAACAATCATGTCTTCTTTTCATTTTCTACTAACACATCCAATGGTTTACAGCACACTCTTTTATATACATATAAGTTTTGCAGAATTTTCACTTAAACGTAATCTATAACTTTTAAAATGCCTTAATATATGTAAATGAAGTAAAACAAATTAATTCAAAAATAAATCACCTGGTAGTATTTCCACGAACTTAAATCAAGCATCACCCTATATTCCAGCAGTGCCATGCTCTTTACATATGCTTACACACTGAGCCATCCGACAAGTACACGGACGTGATAAATTCCTCTAAAATTCTATTACGGAAGATTCTTACATAATAGATAACGCTGTATTCTGGGGAGCTCAACGGAAACGAAAAAAAAAAAGGCACGTTTCTGGCAGAATTCAGATTTACGGAACCCTACGTGAGCCGTTAAACAGAAACCGGTATTTACAGACACAAAGACAGGTACGTTCAAGATTAGCGTTAGTTGTATAAGTAACGAACTAGTTCAGTTCATAAATATTATCTACCATTGATTAGGAGATAGTGAAATTTAAAATAGACTTTTTAAGAAGTTGAAATGAAAATGTAATATGTGTTTGCCAAAAAATTAGTCTGTTCTGTCAACGGAAAATTAATTTAAAATGGGATTTTCTCCTGACATTTTTGTTTGTTTGAAAAGTGTAATTTGATTAAATAAAGTTTTTAAAATCGTTATTTTTACCAATTATCTACATTTATTTTAAATTTAAGCACAATAAAATCCACAGAATTTAATTTCAGATGAAACTATCTGTAATAAGCAATTTAATGAATATATCTTATTGATACCATTTGAATTTAATGTGGACATGCAGTGCCTCACAAAATTTTTCGCATAAAAACGATGTTAGATATAAATTTTTAAAATAAATAACCACAATTTTATGCTTTAAAGCAATTTAGTATGAAAATATTTTTGCATTTTATATACTTTTTTTTTCTTTAGGACAATTCGCTATAAATTCAATATTACATTATAAAAAAAAAGGAATAGTACTCAATAGATTCGATTAAATTTTTAATAATTTCAAGCCCTATTTTATTCCATTGCTTTTCCACTACAGATTTTAGCTGCTACTTTGAAGAAACTTTGTTTTTCTATTCTACTTTCAAGTTCTTTCCAATATGATTATTGGATTTAAATCTGATGACTACGGAGCCTTTTAGGATTCCTTAACGGTTGCAAAGTAATCATAACCGAACATTCAAGGCAATAGAATTTAGATCATTACCCTGAAAGAAGTCGATTTAAAATTTTACTTAAGGTATCGGCGTTTACTGATCAATCATTTTGAACTTACCTATTGCAGGAGATTATATGTTACAAATTAATTTAAATTTTTGAAGAATGAAATATGTTCTCGATTTAATAATTTTTTCGATTTTATCCCTACTATTATGCAACTAATAGTTTAAAACGTATTGCATTTGATTTTATTAGCCAATGTAGAATTGTGAAAACTTTTTTTTTTTCGTAAGTTTTCGATTCTTTTTACTAACAAAGTATTTTTGCCTTGCCTCACAACCATGATATCCGGCACCTAGAATCATTAATCGAACTGGTGTTGAAATTACACATTCCATAACATTCTTTCAATTTTGCAAGTTCTGTAGCCGAAAATCTTCGATGTTAAATTTTTTTGGCAATAATTCGATCATTCCATGAAATAGCTTTATTGGTCTACCAGACCTCGATTTTGCTACTTAATTTATGATGTTTTTTATGATTAAAAACAACACAGCTGGATTTTCTAAATTAATTATTTTACAATTAATTTGAATACTATTCCTATCGCAAATTAGTAACCAATTAGTGAATTTCAAATGAAATCACTTGCTTGGTCGAGTCATGGTGACATTCTGATAATGTAAATAAATATTACATAAAAACAAATGAACATTCTGTGTAAAGGATTTTCTTTAATATAAATCAGACGACTAAAAACTTTTTATAAAAATAATTCTAAACTACTATCAAAAATAAATGTGAAGCAAATGATTTATTTGTATCTAAATCAACGATCTCCAAATTTTTTAAATCATGAACTCTTTAGACAAAAAATAATTAAAAGCTGTTCCTATATAGTGTATTGTCAAAAATCACATTTATTTATTTATTTTAAACTCTATACATAATACATTTAAATTAAGTAACGAATTGACAATTTTTAATTAGAATTTAATGTTAGCAATGTATCAAAGTTAGTTATTCGTAACTGCAACCATTATACTCATTCACCCATTATAAAAGAAATTTTTCCTTCAGATTCAGATTGTAATGTTCTTTCTCTCTCATGTCAATTAACTGTTCAAAAAGATATAGTAACAGAAAGATTATCTATTTTTACATTTTATACAAATGAATTCATAACCCACTAAAAAGTGTTTTAATATTAGAACGATCCATTAATAGTTTGCAAAAAATTTTTAATTTCTCCATAAAATTCTGCCTCCACAAACTGTTTGGCGTACCCCACCACTAAGATTTGGTTTGCTCTAGATCATGTTAGTCGCTCTATGGTGATTTTTTTTTTTTGCACACTTCAGGCTAATTAGATTGGGACCGACTTACAGTTTAAAGTGAATTCCAAACTACTAACAAACATCCCTGCCACAGCCAGGATTCGAACCTGAAAAACTTATGGTACCAAACGCCAGAGCAGAGGCACTAGCCACTTCATCAGGCAGCTACCCTACTTAGGAGACCACTAAACCAAATAGTTTGTGATATTCACTTCAGGCTTAAAGATACTTAATTTTTTGTTTAATGTGACAGTTTTTAAGATTTAATAAACCAAACTGTATTATTTGGAATAAACTGAAGTTCTTTTCTTGTTATAATCATTCGAATCTTGGAATAATAAAGAAAGTCTTTGTGAAAATCCTTCTTTATAATTCTTGGAATTATAAAAAGAAAGTCACACACACGAAATAAACATTTGTGAAAATACTGCATGTAATAATAAAATTTCATTATAGGATACAACAATGACACATTTTTTTGTTTTTTGTTTTTTTTAAATAAAAGGTAGAATCTGTTATTGCTATGCCACATGTAAGATGAGAAAGCATTAATTTTGAAGTTACATGAGAATAAAGTTAGATAATATAAAAAAAAAAAAAAAAAAAGTAAAAGTTTCACATTATTATTATTATTATTATTATTTATAAGAATTAAAAGTTTGCTAAAGTTGTTTTATTTAATAATACATACACAAAAAAGAGCACTTCTAAAGATCGATATGGCAAATAATTTCAGAATAATCTAGGGAAAAAAAACATGTCACACGTGCAGGAAATTTTTAAATAATTTTTTTTTTTAAATTTCATATTCAAAGAACACGCAATATCTTCAGTATCTTAAAGCATACCTCAATACTGCGTATTACAAATATTTTTGTTTAAATAAATACACTAAACGTTAGTAGCGGATAATTTAGAACAAAATGGCGCACGCTCTCGCAAACAATGGAAAGTTGCTGCACATACCTTTAAATTTAACAGAGCAATGATGACCCACAAGTGCGTAGCAGCACAAGAATTTTTAACTATTACCTCGTCCCACGGAACGAAACTGCTGCTTCTCTGACTTCCTACATGACGCTAATCGATAGCGTACGACTCATTTGAAAATAAGAAACCATTTATTGTTGTTCCTCTTAAAAGCAATAATCTGCTGCAACTATGACAGATCGAAAGTGAGACGACTGGTTTTCCTGGTGCTATTGACAAGGGTGACCTACTTTGATTCCTTCCCAACGTGTTTCTTAATCGGCGTTCGATTCTACACCTCTGTTCGATTGTTGTTAATTTTTTTTTTTTTTTTCTTTTTTAATAAAAGTTGATGGAAATACCAGCTTTTAAAGACAATGGTTGAAATAATTTGCAGTCTTAAAAAATTGAAATGAAAGAATCGGATTTCGCAAGATTACATTACAGTTTGAATTCGTGGCCTTGCACAAATATTTTTTTATTTAAAATGACTCAACAAAAGTTAATTAAAAATGCAATGCAAATTATCCAGCCATAAAAGGACAATTCAAATTAAATAATATTTCAGGTTTAAATAAATATTCTGCATTCATTAGAACTTTTTAAAATTTATCTGGAGTTTTAATGACTTTTTTTTTTTCACATTATCAGAAATATCACAGAATTTCTGTGGAATTGAATCGAATAAAATAAACAATCTTAAAATAACCAAACAACCAACCTTCTTACCAGCTTTTAAAGACAATGGTGAAATAATTTGCTGAACAGAATTAATTAAAAAATCTTACACATTGAAATGAAAGAATCGGGTTCGCAAGAATATATTACAGGTAAATATTGCAGAAATATCTTTTTTAAACGACTCAACAAAAATTAATTAAAAATGCAATATAAATTATCCAGCTATAAAAAGCACAATTCAAAAATAAATAACAGTTCAGAATTTAAATAAATCCGCTAAAAAAAATTAATTCATTACATAGGCTTTTAAAATTTCTCTGGAATTGTTCTGAATAACTTTTTTTCCCACATTATCAGAAGTACCACAGAATCTCTGTGGAATTAAATCGAATAAAACAAACAAAATAAACAACCAACCTTCTTACCAGCTTTTAAAGACAATGGTGAAATAATTTCAAATCTTAAAAATCGAAATGAAAGAATCAAGATTCGCAAGATTACAAATTAGAGGGTACTTTCGTGGCCTTGCAAGAAATATTTTTTTTTAAATGACTCAACAAAAATGAAGTAAAAAATTATCCAACAATAAAAAACGCAATTAAATATTAAATAATATTTCCGAATTTAAATAAATTTGCTAAAAAAATAAACATTCTGAATTTCTTACACATGCTTTTAAAATTTCTCTTGAATTTGGAAATAATTTTTTGTAACTTTTTTTCGCACATTATCAGAAATACCACAGAATCTCTGTGGAATTAAATCGAATAAAATAAAAATAAACAACCTTAAAATAACTAAGCCAAACAAACAAACAGCTTTAAAGACAATGGTGAAATAATTTGCAGCCTTAAAAATTGAATTGAAAGAATCAGGATTTGAGATTGCATTACAGGTAAAATTTGTGGCCTTGCAGAAATATTTTTAAGTGACTCAACAAAAATTAATTAAAAATGCAAAAATATAAATTATATAGATACAAAAACAATACAAAATAAAATAATATATCAGAATTTAAATAAATCCGCTAAAAAATAAATTCATTACACAGGCTTTTAAAATTTCTCAAGAATTATTAAAAAATTTTTAATAACTTTTTCCCCACATCACAAATATCACAGAATTTCTGTGGATTTAAATTTTTAAATTGAATAAAATAAAATAAACAAGAAAATATTAAAATATTAATATTATTTTAAATCTGATTATTTGAAATAAGCATTTTTTTTAAGGTTTAAAAATATGACTCACATATACAATATACGTCTATAATATTCATCTATCTTGTGCGTTTTTGTTCGTATAGACTTCAGAAACTTGCAACACATTTAATTTTACATGCGATGCCAAACAAAATCATATCACAATATTATATCCTGTTTATAATAAGCATACATAAAAAAAAATTATTAAATATGTTTTCACAGCTGTTTGTTAACGCTGCTGATAAAATAAAAATCGTCTGCGATTTTTTTCTAAAAATTGTGGCAGCTGAAATAACCCCAAAAAAGAATTTAAAAAGAACAAAGTTTATTAAGTTTATGTCAAGTTAAATAAAAATAGAATCGCAAAATGAAATTCCAAAGAAAACATCAGAATACAATCTATTATTAGAAACTGAAATAAAAAAAAGGACAAAACCAGCAATGATGGATAACTATTTTCATTTGAGAACTTTTCCTAGAAGAAGAAAAAATTGCTTCATTCACATTTACTAGGAAAAGAAAAAAAAAAAAAATTAAAGATGATTCACCACATTTTACAGGTACGCTTTACGGAACTTGGGTAATCTTAAACAGCTTTTTCTTTCTCCATAAAACCCACAGAGACACACAATAAAGGCTCCCAATAATGAATCAGTTTAGTTTCAAAAGGAACTTCTATTCATTATTTATTCAAACTAATATCTCAACGCGATGTTAAAATAACTTCCCTATTGAAAAAAAGTTTTTTACCCACGAAATAACAAAAAACTTCCATTAAAAATGGACTTGTTTTTAAAAAAAACTTTAATTTTATTAAAAAGTAACTAAATACTAGTGTAAAAGATAGTTAAACTTTAACGTGTAAAATAAAAAAAAAAGTAATCTAAAAATAAAATTTTTAAAGTCAATTCCTACTTTTTTTTTTTTTTTTTCACTATAATGCAGAAAAGCCCTTTATAAATAATTTTCATTCATTTTTTTTTTTTTAAGTTTATATGGCGCCATCTATTGGCAGATATATGCAACTTAAATTTAAAAAACTAAGATTAATTAAATTTAATTACTGAATTAATATTTGAAAAACTGTATTAACATCCAGTGTCATCAACTACGAGTTCAAAAAGATGTATTTGAACTTGAGTGAATGAATAAAAAGTATTCTATGAACGATTGAAAATTTGAACAAGATATATATAGGGAGAGTGTGAGCTAATAGAAGGAATTGAAAGGAATTTTCAGTGTAGATTATTTTTTTTTTTTTTTTTAAGTGGCGCAAATAATGGTTTGCTTATATAAGTTTTAATGCGTTAGCATATATGGAGAAAAATCGAAAAATGACAATACGTTTCTCTTTTTCTTCCACCATAACGTTATAAATTTCACAAATAGAAATAAAAATAATTATTGACTAAAAACTGCGGGTTTTTTTTTTTTTATTTCTTACTACTAGAACGCAATTTGCTGACAAATTTTGCTTTTAATAACTATCAAAAAACCTATATTGTATATCACGGCTAAATGATATTCATATTTCAAAAAATCGCTATACCGCCCAACTAATATTACGATAGATCGATTTTATACAGATTTAAACTTTAGAATATGGAACTTGATTTAAATGCACGTCATTGAGCCCCTCAGGGCTGGTTGATATTCAACTTTCTGAAATCTATGTATCGTCCATCAAATATCGCGACGTAACGCTTTTATACAAGATTTAAAACTACGTTTCAAAACCAAGTTTCATTATCGAAAACAGCGAAATTGTAGTCTGAGCCCTCCCAACCACGAAATTTTTAAAAATAGTTTTTTTTTTTTTTTAAATGATTATTTGCTAGTATGAATTATGCTTAGTTTTTATCACTTGATCTTTTATTTTGTTGTCTTTAACGCATACATTATTTAATTTTTCAAAACAAATTATCTCTCATTATTTGATTATGCATATTTCATTGCAAAATTTCTCATTTAGACTTTATTTAAAATAAATAATTAGGTGTATTCGTTTAGTTTGCCCAGGACAACTTCGCCCTTTTCTTTGCACAATAAATTAGCAATATACAGGGTGATTTTTAATTAGCCTACAATTTTTAACTGAAATAACTTCTAACTAGATGACGTTATGAAAGCTGGATGCGAGAGAGATCGTAAAAGTAATTTGTTTCATGTCAGTTCCAAATCAAAATGTCTCCTAAAATGCTATATTCAATTGAAAATCAAATTTTTTTAATTGCTATTTATCTGGAATGCTGAGGATAAAAGTAAGAGGTAATGCTGAGACAGCCGTTTTCCCAAAAAAATAGTAAAATTGGCATGAACACTGGTGAATATTGGTTCCTGCAGGACAGTACCCCTCCTCATAGAACATGCAGTGTTTGGCCCCCATTAACAGTGAGGTTGGAACTCGTGTTATCATGCTTATAAATACCCAAATAATTATCCTGGTGCATTGCATTGGCCACCTTATTGACCAGATATGAATGCATATGATTTCTATCTTTAGGATACAGAAAAACCAGAACAAGAATTGGTTTACAGAAAAAGACAACATGTTTTATTATCCTCAAAAAGTCCATAATTGAGACATTTGCAAAGCATTAAAAAGAAACTCGTGAATTATAACTGACAACTTTGTGACTAGGTTGCACTACTGTATCATCTCTGACAGTTATCGCTTTGAAAACTTGATCCATTAAATTCCTTTTCCATGTTCTTTTCAATGAAAAAAAATGTTTGCAATCCTATCTGCAATTACTTAAAAGTTAAGTAAAAGTCACCTTGTATATATCAATCAATATATTAAATATGACAATATAAAGGGAAAATATTGGGGACAGAAAGATAATTACTAATGAACATATTATAATGCAAACGGAGGGGCGAATTATCTATATCTATAGCATCTTCACCTATACTTTAAAAGTAAACGATCTGGAAATATATGTGAACTACGCTTTTTAAATGAAAATAATAGCACACAAGAATAAATCATTGTATAACATTAATGAATGTTTAGCGGCTATAAAATCTTATTAAGTAAAAAGATCCATTATGATCGCTTAGCAGGATGGCAATATATAAATACAAATTTCTAAAGCACGCGCACACACAAAATTTAGAATTCTACAAAATAAGCAGACAATTGTTATTCAAAAGCTTAAGTGTGGTAAAATTTAATTAATTTTTAAGATTATTTTTACTTAGGCTTCATATGGTAAAATAAAAAATCCCTCTTAGATGCTAAACTTTAAAAAGAATTAAGTTGATTAAGAATATTTGCGCAGAAGGACTGTTGCTTACATTTTTTATTAGTTTCAAATTTTTCATCTTTTTTTTAGCTCAAATGAAAAATTGCAATTAAAATGAAATCAATTCAAGAATTTTTTTTTACTAAATACATTAAGAATTGCGTACATGCGACAATTAAAAACATCATTAAATAAATTAGGAATTGCATAAATACAACAAAATGTAAGTATATGAAAATATCTAACACTTCAATACCACAATTTTAAAATAATATCATTAAAAAACAAAGTAAAAAAAAACAAAGTGAAAATTTTAACAAAGTTTTTATTTCTGACTTAGAAAAACTAGCAGATGCCTTTTTTTTTTTTTATTATTATCTCAAACATGAGCGATTCTTACCAACCACGTGGTCCAGTATAAGCTTTCAGAAGTCACACTTGTATACTGAATTTGCCAGGTAATACCTATGAAAAAGTGCCAACGAACAAATACCGAATATCGAAGTCGACAAATGCATCAAGTTTCCGTCGCCTTCAGTCGCCAAAGGCAATATGTGTCTCGTATCAATCAAGCAAGGAAGGAACATAAACGTCCGATTGACAGCTCGGATTCGCCAATCATCGCCGAAGGGGTTATACTAGTTTTGAAAATCGATTTTTCTGATGGAAATCGGTATTTCGATGTTGACATCGAATTCGGTTTTTCTCCCTCGTCTTTCATCTGAGATTGGAAGCTGCAGCTGGCCAACATCGATGCCTGCTTCGCTGGCTATATTCCCTCAAGATAATTGGATTCATTCCGATTAATTCATTTGATTAATTAATTGGATTAATTCCGCTTTTCATTCCGATATTTGGTAATATCGGATGCGTGTTTGAAATCGATGTTACAAAAACGATCGATATTTTTAATCGGGGAAAAAAAAAAAAAAAAAGTGCAAAAGAAAAAGCACGGGAAAATCTCAATCGTTATTTCAAAACATTGATAATGATGTTTAATAATTGCGGTTTGACGAATTGTAAAGAAATAATTGTAAATCAAAAATTTTTTAGAAAATACACTGTAAATAAGCCTGCAAAACAGATATTTGATAGAAAAAAAAAAATATTACAATCCCAAACTTTAAAAATTGAATATTTGAAACAATTTTAATTTAATGTTTGTTTTTTTTAACAATTGGCGTTACATTAAAGAAAACTCAAGCCACCAGATGGCAGAAAATGGCTTTAGATTAATTAAAAAAACTAATAAGAACATGGGGCCTGAATGGCCGAGTAGTTAGCGCTCGATGCCACAGGTTTCGGGTTCGAATCCCAGCGGTACCATGAATGTTCGTAGTGGTTCGGAATTCAATTTAAACCGTAGGTCCCGGTCTAAATTGACCGTAGATCGTTGGGTTGACATTACCCCGTAAAAAGATAACATCCCCTGTCTCGAAATCTGCCAGTAACTAGACGGTCTTGGCCCACTATGGGCCTGTTGCGCCACTGATGATGATGAATAAGAATATCTTTATAATTATTTAGCTAAATACAAAGTTAAAGAATAATAACTTAAAAGTTGAAAAATTAGAGAGCTAACTGTTAATGCTTCTCAAATTACATTGGAATACCGTACATACATGCATATATAAACATTAATTTTATTTAAATAGGTAGATGTTAAAACATGCCATTTCATGCCTTATCGACTTAATTTAGTTAATAAAATATTGCAAAATCAATTACTTATCAAAAATTCAAACAAGGTTGGTTACGCATACATTTTACAAAACCACAGCCTCACTACTTCGTAAGATATACACTCGCTTTTCCATAAGTACTTAATTTTTCCAGCTAAACTAGTTTTGGGGTGATAAATGAAAACTGGTTTTTCAAACGAAAGAGTACAAATCCCATTTCACTGTCTAGCCACCAAGACGAAATAGTACGGATGGCGATAATCTGGTTTTATTTTAAATGGTTTATTATGCAAGGGTACTCTGCAACAACATTGATGGGGCAATTTAGGAGGGATCTAGTAAAATATATGATAAAAACAAATTGATCATATATGTTTTAACGGCCTAGAACAGGAATGTACAGACTTCAGAAGTCCACGAATCGCAAAAAAAAAAAAATAAATAAATAAAGGATATATAAATAACTGATAAAATGATCTCGTATAATATAAATAATAATTCACTATAAAAATAATATAATAATTTACCTTGCATAGATGAATCAGTCGAAACTTCACTATACTACAGGACTATTTGAAAATTAATACAGAGAGGGTTAAAAATAAATGCAAAAAAAAAAAAATTAAACACAAATTTTGAAATGCTTATCTAGATTTAAAAAAAAAAAAAAAAAAAAAAAAAAAAGGTTTAGCGTTTCGTACGGTTTTCGAATTAACAAAGTTGAAAAGTCTACATCTTGATAATCACTTGCATCTGTTAGTAAAAATGGAATTATTCTAACTTTAATTTTTTTTTTATTATTATTTTAAAAAAAAAAATTGTTTCATTTTCGGCTGAAGCCCCATCCACCCTAGAGACGAGAGTAATCGAGTCAGACTCGCTAGCCAATTACAAATAAGCTTTTCAACGCCTTGTGTGTCAAGTATCTCAACCCCTGCTCCGACCAGAGTCTGTTTTTATCCGCTTATCAAACAGATTCTCGGGGGCCTGATGGTCAAGTGGTAGTGCGCTAGTACTTGGTGCCAGTACTCTTTCTGGTTCGACTCCCGGCGGTGCCATGGATGTTTGTAGTTGTTCGGAATCCATTTTTTAAGTCGTAGGTCCCCTTCTCATATGACTGTAGGGGCCTGAATGGTCGAGTGGCTGGCGCTCGGTACCACAGGTTTCGGGTTCGAGTCCCGGCGGTGCCATGGATGTTTATAGTGGTTCAGAATCCACTTTAAACTGTAGGTCCGGTCTGTTTAGCCCTCGTGCGCAAAAGATAACCCTAGAGCGACAAACCAAACCAAACCAATCTCATATGACTGTAGGTGTTGAGCGTAAAGCTGACAACCCTACCACGTAAAACCAAAACCATGTCCAGAAATCTGCCAGTGGGCAGACGGTTTTGGCCCCCCATAGGGCTGTTGCGCCTCTGGTGATGATGACGAAAAGGATTCTCGTGGGACGCCATTTACCAATAGCTGTGTCTCGGCCCCGCTCCAAACAAAACCGGTTTTTTCCGCACATCAAAGGGATTCTCGCGGACCCCATTTCCCACCAGCTATCATTCACAGCCAGAGATAAAGTGTCTTGTTTCTCGCGGTCAAACGTAGACCGTCGGAGAGAGATTGACTAGATTCGATGCCGCCTTATCTTCAGCACACCAAGCGGCATCTTTTTAGCGTTATTATTTTTTGAATTATCAATTTCCCCGCCTACTAAATCACCTTGCATATATTAATCCAAATATGGCACATTTTAATGCATTATTTAATAACCACAACTGTGCTGTCGAATTCAATTCTTAAAAGGACTATTTTAGACCAATTCCATAAAATACTCAAAAGCTTTTTCAATGACTAATTGAATATCATGAAAGCCAACCGAGTTGAAGCTCTTGTGTTAGGACACAATATAATGATATTAAAAACCCAAGCGAATAGACCTTGCATCCAGGTAAAGTATAATAAGCAAAAGTTCCATCACAGTTGCAAGCGGCCTGATGGCCAATTGGTCAACGCTCTGGCCTTTAGTACCATAGGCTTCGGGTTCGAATCCTGGCGGTGGCATGGATGTTTGTTAGGGGCTAGGAATCCACGTTAAACTGTAGGTCCCGGTCGCCCAAAGTGTGCAATGAAATGACCGTAGAGCGACAAATAAAGACCAAAAACAGCACAGTTTGCAATAAATTAGAAAAAAAAATGAATAAAAAAAACCTTTTCTGATATTTAACTATTTATTTTTTTGAATAAACTTGGGCCACATTTAAAAATTTTACATATCATAAGACATTTTAAAGTAAAGTTGATATATGGATGACGTGGACAGCAATTTTTGCATCTGTCTTAGAATATGAAAAATTTGAATACATTATAAATGCTTGAAGTATTCGAATATTAATTAACAAATGATCTCCTAACTATACATAGATGTAAATCTTCATTTGGAAATGAGCTTTTTATGCAAGACACGTTTCTTAATTCCACATTAGCCAATGACTGCATTTATTCGTTTGTAATTTTTCGTTACTTTTCTAGTTTAAATTTAATATATTAAATTATTTAAATAATATAAAGTTAAACTAAAAAATATGTTAATTATTTCATACTTCCAATTTTAATACTTTTTTTTTAACAGTACAGTACTATTTTTTTTTTTTTTTTTCTATTTCAGATTTAATATATTAATATTTAACTTAACATAAATAATTTAAATAATAAAAGTTATTTATTTCCAATTTTTAATATTTTTTTACAGTGCAATATTAATTTCGAAGTTAAAGATGTTGAAAAAGATGTTCGCTGAAGTTCTGTTTATTTGTCAGTGCAGAGAACTTGAATCTATGTCTAAGATGTCCGTTGCAGTAGATTTTTTTTTTTTTTTTTTTTTTTTTTAACTGTTTTGCTCGAGATATAAAACTTTTGTTTTTTGGAAAAGACAGTTTATTTTATTAAATAATCCATGTTCAAAGAAATTGACTGTATGTACCTAATCTAGTTTGCACAACAATGCACAAGTTATTTTTGCCTAATGAATCAAATAAAAATGCATTTTAGAAATTGGAATAGCAAGCTGCACCTTTTGAAGACATATAAACACCTTTCTCTAAACATGATAGGAAAGAAAAAAAAAAACGGGTCTCAAACTCAATTAACTATTACCATGTCATCATAGTGACATTATCTTCAATTAAAGAATATTTTTTGAAGTTTTTTTTTTTTTTATTCCTATTAGCGTTTATTTTTTTCCCCCGTCTGAGAATTAAAATCCCTTTTTATCCCTTATTACAAATTTAAAACAAAAAAGACTGCCCCACAGAAAGATTATTATATGAAACAAAAAAATATAATGAATCATCTACTTGAAATGAAATAAAAACTAAATGAATGGCGGCTTTTATTTCCACTGGAAAAAAAATAAATAAATAAAACATAAGCAAACGATTTAGTCACAAAAAAATTAAGTTAAATGGCTTTAGGAAAATACTTCTTGAATAGCTAAGAACAGAATAATAAATACACAAAAATAATGCATCATGTTATATTAATAAGAATTGTAAAAATACAGATTTGTAATTTATTTTAAAATATGTAAATTTATAGAAATAATTGATATATTATTAATATCTTTATAACAAGTAACAAAAAAAAAAAAAAAATGTTTAAAGTCAATTCCTATTTTTTTTTCATTATATTGCAGGTCCTTTATAAATAATTTTTCATTCATTTTTTTAAGTTTATCTAGCGCCATCTATTGGTAGATATATGCAAGTTAAATCTAAAAAAAAAACGAAAATTAATTAAATTTAATTAATGAATTAATATTTGAAAAAACTGTATTGACATCCAGTGTCAGTTCAAAAAAAAAAATGTATTTGAACTCCAGTGGATGAATAAAAAGTATTTTATCAAGGATAGAAAATTTGAACAAGATATATATAGGGAGAGTGTGAGCTAATAAAAGGAATTGAAAAATGAATTCTTGTTCGAACTGTCAAAAATTGATTTCGAAAAATAGATTGCTGCCATTATAATAATTATGAAAGCAAACTACTACTAAGAATAATTTTACTAGAACATATGATTTTTTTTTTTTTTTTTTTTCTCCCTCGAGACTATATCTGGTATCTAAAAATCGGTACAAAAATAAACAATCTCGTGATTATCGATTACATAAAAGGAATAAGGTCATTGTGTTCTTTCACACGCAGATTTAGCATTAATACGATGATAGAAAAGTTGATAAAGCAACAATATAAACAAAGTTTCAAAATGCATTGTACTAACACTCACTATCAAATGATTAATAAGGTTTTGCAGCATTGGTTTATCCATTCTTCCAGTCAGATAATCCTCCCGAATTTAAACTATTCATTTTTCCAAATTTAGAAAATATTTATCTTGATTTGAAAGGCCAGAATATCACAGAAACCTTTACCATGTTTTTTCTTTTCTTTTCAAGTGGATAGTGGATCATAAAATAACTTTCTGTTTGGAGGCATCTGCAGTTAAAACTAAGGAATAGAATGAAAGCAAATTTCATATACAGAGTGTGGAAATGAGTTTTTTTTTTTTTTTTTTTTACGGAAACGGTCACCAATATTAGAGATTTTGGAGCAGCTGTCACCTACGCACTATGAAATTCCCACAATCTATTTATCTATCAATGGGCCTGAGAGGCCGAGGGGCTAGCGCTCTGGCGCTCGGTACCACAGGTTTCGCGTTTGAGTCTCGGCGGTGCCATGGATGTTTGTAGTGGTTCGAATCCACTTTAAACCGTAGGTCCCGGTCCTAACATGATCGTAGAGCGTTGCGGGGGCAGTGTTACTCAGCGTCCGGCTTATCTTCAAGTTACACGCGCCCCCTGGGTAATGCAAAGTTAGTAATATCTGTGCAGCGCTTGCCTTAAGGCATCCAAGACCAAGCTGTCTAAGTGTATGCCAGCTGCATGAAAAAGAAAAAAATGTATCTATCAATCGTTTAATTGAATCTGTTTATACAGGGTGATTATAATTAAAGTCCCACTTTCAAAATGCTGTAAAAAAAGAAACACTCCCTCACAATGAAATCAAATTTGAACTGAAGATACTTGAGGGAAAGGGAAACGGTACGGCATCAAATAAATGCCAAAGTATATTAATAGATGGAGCTGTAAACGGCATAAAGACAGTGAACTCGACTGCCAGTGATATTTTGAATAGAAATTACAACGTATTTGGTATGAGTTGCACATTAAATCAACTGTAGAGTTCAAAGTGCTTGGTTGATTCAGATTTTTGACGGAAAAAATGACTTGCAAGTCATTCAATAGTTGTGACACTGTTAGTGGAAAGCCCATCCACCACCGCAAAGTCATATCAAATTGACGGGAAAAATCAGTGGAACCTTTTTTGATGTCATACTGTTTCTCCCTTCAAGTATCTTCAGTTGAAATTTGAACTCATTGTGACGAGTGTTTCATTTTTTACAGCATTTTGATAGTGGAACTTTAATTATAATTAGTGTGTGTGTGTACACACAAAATTATTGTGCAATTTTTATGGCTATATTCGGCTTTAGAACAGCAAAGAAACAAACGGTTACAGTTATCCATTTAACAAAATTGTCGACCAGCGTAATCGTCAAAAGAAAATATAAAATTATTTAATATAATAAATTTCACAGAACGAAACTGGAATAGAATTGGCGAATCTAGGTGAATAATTGAGGGGTGGGTGTTGAATTTTTAAGCAGGTTAAACAAGCAGTTCGAACTATGTCAGTAGATTGATGCAGGGAATTTAGAATAATTAATTAGAAAAATAATAAAAATTTGTCGGCGTCCTCTGGTCTTAATTTACACATCTCAGTTACGTTTCAGTCCATATTCAAGAAAAATATATATATTCTTAGATTGCATTTGGCAAAAAATATTTTATTTCGAACATACTAATAGGAAAACATTTGAATAAATCTTTTTTTTTTTTTTTCTTTTCTTCTCTTTTTCTATCCGCTTATCACATTAAATATCGACAGTCAAGAGAAAATCTGGTCAAAGACACTTTCAGAATAAAAAAAAAAAAAAATCCATAAAATGGCAGGATGCAAGTTTTTGTTCTAAATAAGGAAAACATATTTAACCCAATTTCCTCTACGACAGTACAGATAAGAATAGTTTGCATATGAGGTAAAAAAAGTGGAATACATTTTTATTATTATGAATAATCGCATAATCAGCTTACTTAAAAAAATAATAATAAATAAATTTTTTTTTTTCTTCTGGGAATTGGATTAAAATGCAGAGTTAAATTTATTTAATTATAATATATTTTTTATAATCGTTTTGCTCTTGGAAGTCTTTAATTCAACTATTAAAAAAAAAAAAGTGACATTTAAATTATTAATTGTTTCAGACCCAGAATTAAAAAACAAATACTTAAAATAGAAAAAAAGTTCTGGCAGCCGATATTAAAAAAAATAAAAACATTTCAGAAATATTAAACAATCATTCGTTGAATTTAATCAATTAAAAAACATTTGATACTTTAGTAAAATGTTCCAAATAGAATTTCTTTTTTTCGAATATTTTGTTGGAATAATCTCTAATCGATAATATCGACAATAATGAGAAAATCTGGTAAAAGACATTTTGTTTAATTCAACTGTTAATAAATTAAATGGCACTTTTTTTTTTTTTAATTGTTTCAGACTTGCCGTCATACAAAATTAAAACATTAATGTTTAAAATAGAACAAACTTCTGGCAGCCGATATTTTTAAAAACATTCCAGAAAGATTAAATAATTATTCATCGAATTTAATCAATTAAAAAATGTTTGAGTCAGTAATTGGCAATATTTTTCCTGTAAATAAAAATTAGTAAAACTTTAAGCATGCTTGCAGATAAAAAATGTTCAACAATAAACAGAAAGAAAATAAAAATTAACCTCTAGTAATTAATGATACTGTAGCAATTCAAATGCATTTTGAATTTATTGACTTATTTTCAAAAATGATGAATATAAAAAACAAAAAATTCCTCAAATAGATTAATTTATTTAGAAAATCATAAGAACATTAATATAGTACTAATTTAATTTTCCCCTTTAATGATTAATAGAGAAAATTAAATAACAATTATTAATAATAATTACCTTATTAGCAAAAATTCTTGATTTTTCAAAACTCGATTTATTAGAAAAGAATTTTTAATTGCACTAAAATATGAAACAGAAAAAAATCTAAAAATAATTTTCAACTAATGGGAATTTATATAAGATTGTCATGCGATTTTTTTTTTTGAAAGCGTCGTGATTTTTTTTTTTTTTTTTATTAAAAAATTCTACTTCGTCATTTTTAATACTTCAGAAATTCTTAAAACAATAGAAATTTCAGATAAATATTTGTTTTTAAATCAGAGGAAAAAATTCAGGAAGTAAAGATCATTGCATTCACACAATATAAATAATTAATGCATTCTAATTAATTCATAAATAAATGATGATAGATTTAATTATATATTATTGAAATAAATCGTTTGATTTCAGGATTTTACAACAAAAGGAATTGGGAGAGAAAGCATCCATTAAATTATTCTAATATTTGTTTGCTAAAAATAAAAAAATAATAAAAACACGAAACAAATTATAAAATGAATTAAAATTATAAATAACCCCAAAATAATTAAAAAGTCTGAACTATTGTGTGCCTTATCAGGAGTAATGTCACGTAAAAATTCAGATTTGATTATTTAATTTCATGTGACGCATGCGCAGTGTTGTGGCTATTACGTCACTGCACAATTGGGACAGAGTGTTTACGTGTCTCTCATCCGAATTGCACAAATAGCACGAAAATCTTATCGATTTCCTTATGGAGTATCCTCTATCACGAATTCGGAGGAATGGCAAAATTAGGTTCGAATAAGAAAAATTTTCTTTTTAAAGTAAAAAAAAAAGAGAAAGGAAATATACCTTTGAAAATACTACTCGTAGACTTTTTTTTTTTTTTTTTTTTTTTTTTTGCGCTATATCTTTTGCAGTAGTTCTTATAACTATATATATATTTTTCGTTACTTCATTTATCATAATTAATAATTAATAACCAATATACAGAAGGAATTCGTGTGTATTAACTTATAATTTTGGACAAATTTGCTTAAGAATCTTTGATGTTGATTTCAAATGAGATTGAAAGCAGGATTTCTTTTAAAATTCACGTTGGTAATTAATATTGGGGCCTGAAGGCTGAGTGACTAGCGCTCTGGCGCACGATGACACAGGATTCCGGTCCCGGTGGTGCCATGGATGTTTGTAATGGTTTTGAATGCACTTTAAACAGTAGGTCCCGGTCTAATATGGCTGTTGAGCGTTGGGCTGATAGCCCTACACCGTAAAAAAAGAAAACATATCTCGTCTCGATACATGCCATTATGCAGACGGCCTTGGCCAACATGAGGCCGTTGCGCCACTGATGATGAATTAACATTGCTTTAACAACTGCGATATTCAACTATGTTCGTCTACAATTTAGAAAAGATCCTTTATACGGGAACATTAGTGCCTGGCTGACATGAAATATATTCAATAATTATATGAAAGTTCATCGTTATCGTTACGAAAACATTCGAACAATCTCACTAGGCTTTCGGCTGAAACATATCCAAAGTTCCATTAAATCACCTTTTGGGGTGTAATGGAGTGAGAAATAAGTTAATACACATGAAATACTTCTATATCTTGGTTGTAATTAATAAAACCCTTTTCAAAGCCAGATTTTAAATACTTGACCGTTTTAAGGTCGCCACCAACAACATGAAAGCCTTTCTGTATTTTAAATGATAAAGTAGTGTTAAATTCTTTGTTAGAGGCAGAAACAATTCTAAATGTTGCGAATTTAGATGCCCATTCAACACGGTATATCCAAGTTTTTGTCAAAATCAGGAACAATCGGGCGAATTTAGGACACAAAGAAAAGTCAGAGTGAAAAAAAAAAAGTATTCGCTTCCTAGATCTCACCATGGAGCCCTACAAGGAAAAGCAAATACCTACCTTAGTGCTGATAGAAAAACCAAAAACCCAATGTTAATATAACGAAAATGACGTCAAGCGTTTTCCTTACATAAACTATAGAAAATAAAAACACTTAAAACAAATTTATTAGCAAGACATTAATACATAAAAATTTATTCACAAGACAATACAGTTGAATGTTAAAAGCAATTTCATTGAACCTAGTCAGATCACTTCCTGAATGGCCTCCACCCTTAGCGAGATATTTTTACAAATTTTCCTAAATCCATTTGTAAGTCACAGATCATAGTACATAAAAATTAAGGTAAGAGTCGTGAGTCAGGAGTCGGTATAAATAAAAATCAGATTTAGGAGTCGGAAATCCTCAAGCCTACTCCCTACTCCTGCCTTCAAGGCACGAGATAATCTGATTTTTCGTGCGTCTCCTAGTTTGAATGCTCTCGGGTCTGGACATAGCTTCACACGGCTTTAGGAACAACAGCAACTGACGACGTACGATAGAGATTTCCTACCTGTAATCCAATGTGAAATATAATCGACACACAATGCACCACTTTTACTGTTGCTCTACTAGTTATTAAGTGGGAAGGTAAACATCCTATTTCTAGGCGAATAATACTTAGTACTTGTAAATACTTAGCAGCCGGGTGATCTTAAGATAGAACTCCGAACTTGCATCATTATCAATTTTGTAAATCTGAATTGCTATCTTTGGAACTTATCTTAAATTTTATAGGTTTTGATGTGCCTTTATTTAATTTTAATTTCTGACTATCTTTAAAATTCAGTAACAGTTTTAATTTTTATATATGCATATATTAAATATTGTATCAATCTCATGCAAGGGTCTCCAAACTACGGCCCGCGGTCAAATCCGTCCCGCGACAGCGAATAGCTTATTGTTGCTGTAATACTAAGTTGGATAAAAAAAACACAGAATGATAATAATTTGGTTTTATTGACTTGCTAGGTAAAGCATAATATGCAGAAGCATAACAACTAAGAAATAATTGAAATGAATCCCACTAACATTATAAACTAGTGAACATCCCGCGGTTACCCTCGGTAGTTACATTGGGGTAAAGAATATCGCATATGTATGTATATCGATGTTTGGAATGTATATATTCTGTATCAAACATATGATGATTTTTATCCTGAAAATCCCTCAGGAACGGAAAAGCTAAATTAACTAGCGCCATCTGTTAGCAATAAAGGATATTACCTACCTATTTCCGCTTATGACCACTAGATGTCGTCAAGTGTCACGTTCAATTATACAATAGTAATTGTATAATTGAACCAGCGAATTTAGCAATCGTATGCTCGCTCAGAGTACGTACTCGACGACTAGTCTAGAAATTATAGATAATGGCAGAAAAAATTAAAACGGTTCTGGCCCTTACTGGATTAAACAGTATGGCCTTAAGTCTGAGACCCCTGATCTAATGCTAACAATTATTCGAAAGTGGCGCTATCTAGCGGTCATCAAGTCAACAAAAAGTATATGCTTGTATAATATTAACTAATGTTCGTATAAAAATCGAATAAGATAAGTATCGCTCGGCGTACTACCTGCTTTCTACATCTAGTTGACCTTTTAATTTAAATTTTATTTCTATTTATTTAATTTCAATTTTAGGACCATTGAATAATGGACCGACAGCTTTGCTTTTTCTATCTCCTTTTCATACCGAATTTTTTTTTTTCGTAACAGATGTTTTAATTTTTTAAATTTAACGAAATTATTACTGTTTTAAATTTTTATTTTTTTTTAAATTGATGCAAATACATTAGATTGTAGAAGTCCAATTTTGAAAAAAAAACATTTTTTAAATTACTAAGGAATTTTTTTAACTATTTTTGAATATTATTCAATGCAAAGTTTTAATTATTAAAAAATTAGTTTTGCTGTAATTAAAACCTGGACAAAATTATTATTCTTCCTGTATTACTAGAACTGCAACGATATATATTATCTTAAGATAAAAAAATAATTAAATTTTACCGATCACTTCTAGAAAAAAAATGACAATCCGTAGCTAATAATTATAAAGATTTTAACGTATAATACGCCGATTATAGCCAGAAATTACGATAATATACTAAATGGATTTCATAAAATCGGTAGTCACCTACCAAGAAATAAGATGCATGCGACCGCCATCTATCGGGGAGAAAGGGAAATATTTGTGGAACTGCTATTTGCAAAATGCAGTTTGGAATTCACACATAAAATTGCAATTTCACATAAAAGGAAACATTCTCTTATCGGTTGCTTGTTAAAAGGAGAAAATACAGCGAAATGCTCGAAAAATAGAAGTTGCGATAACACCAATATCTATCTTACAATAAACATTGCATTTCGCCATTTTTTTAAAACATAAGATAACATATCTCCTTATTTACAACTAAAGTTATGATAAGATATTTTTAGCTGCACAAAAGAATAGCATAAATGTTTTGTACAAACCATCATAAATCAAGTGCATTATAAAAAATGAATGATGCAACTTAAAGAAGATACTTCAGACTTATTTTTTGTTTAACATATATATTTAGAACAAAATACTTTATAATTCAAAATCAAAATAAGATAAGTATAAATATTTTAAGGCAAAATAAGTTGGCCACACTGAATGAGGGGTAAATGGGAAAAAAAAACAGTATAGAAACCGTTTTTAAAATTAATTCATAACATTTTGAAATAAGTTAAATAATGATGTGTTAAAATTTGCAATTTATAATATTTAAAGCCATCAACAACAAAAGATTGTGCTTTCTATATTTAAAAAAACAAGATATTTAATCATACATATTTAATAATAGATTTTCTTGGATAACCAATTACAAAAATTAAAAATTATTGTATATATATTATAATAATAATAATACAAAATAAAAGTAATTCTATTACATGAAAGTCAACTTCAAACCTAAGGAATGAATAGCCAAGTACACCATTCTTAATTAAGATAAATATACCATTAATTAAGACAAATACACTCTGACACCATTGTTAATAAATGTTAAAGAAGAAAAAAAAAAAATTGTGAATAAAATATGGAAAAATGCAATAGGTAAAAAAATCTGGTATTTATTCTTTAAAAATCCTTTTTTTTTTTTCTCCCACCTCCTATTAAATAAACTATGAAGAATAATAAAGATCATTACCAAATAGGTAAACAAGTCAATCTCTAGTATTTCAATACAATTGTACGAGTTTTATTGCATATAGCAACAAGACCCAAGGTTACGCCACTTCAAGTGACAATTTCTTCAAACATAAGTTGTTAATCTTATTGTAAAGGAATCAATGTTTTTGCTCCACTGAAAAGTTTCAACAGCACCGTGCTTTAATAAGATGAAGACCAAACCAGAGAAACAGAATTTCAGAACATTTAGCAGTATTTCTATCTACATCTTTCAAATTTATAAATAACCAAGTTTTGTATAGTAAAAAAAAAAATTGAGGAAAAGAAATATAGCTTACCTGTAGGATAACAAACAATTTTAGGCACCACTTTTGATGCCTTTGTGTTCTTTAATACTAGTGCAAAAATTAACAATGTTCCTCAATATGACAACTTTTGGCATAGCAGATTTATCTATATTGCTTTGGTCATGATTTTGATGCACATAGTATCATTTCTTTAGGGATTTTATTCCCTTCTGAAATAGTTTTTTTTTTTTTTTTTTTTTTTTTAACTCTTTCAGCTAAGAAACTTTTTTTATTTTATTTAGTTCTTTTAAATATCATCACAAAAATAACCACATGGCACAGCATCAGGACTGTTTGTCATCTGCCAATAAGGAATTGCCCTTTTTCCTCATTGAGGAATTTCAATGTATTTTTTAGCAGTATGCCAAAACACCAAGTTTCAATTAATAAAACCCTATCTCCATTTAGATACATTGGCAAAGTCATATGTTGAAACATTTTTGAATTTAATTTCAAATTGATTTTAGTTCCTAAATGCACAAATAGTGTTTAATGTAAAATACAATGAATACAGGAACACAATTCCATCCAGACCATGACATCTTTTGGATGGACCTTAAATGAAAAAAATTAAGCCATACTTGTTTTGACCTATAGTGACGTATTGATCTTTACATTTTTAGTTTGTATCTGAGAGAAAGATCAAAAGCCTTATCAGTTACCACTTTTTTTGTCATCTATCCCTTAGAAAAAGCTTGTAGACAACCATGAATGCTGCCTTCTCACAACTATAACCTTATCACTTAGAAGATTGCCATACAAGTGAGAAGGCAGTGTGAATTTTTCCTTTAAGGTGTGATTTAATTTATAGCTTATAGCAACTATAACCGTATCACTTAGAAGATTGCCATACAAGTGAGAAGGCAGTGTGAATTTTCCTTTAAGGTGTGATTTAATTGATAGCTTATAACTTGACTTACATTGAAAGACTTAACCATACTTTCCTGTGTTTGCATATTAATTTCAGAAACCATCATATTGAGGTACTGCACCTGTCAATTCAACTTCATATATTTTTTTTTATTTAAGTTTAAAATTCTTAATCCTACTCTCATATGTCTCAAAGATACTGATATTCCTTTTAAGTGACTTTGAATCATTTTATGGCTCCAACAAAGTTCTAAAAGACTTACATTTGACCAATTAAAAGTTTTATCAAATTTCGTTAAAGATACAACTTTAATTACAATGAATGATCAAATCACAGAACTAATTGTCAATTTATTACCTAAAGAAAAACATTTAAATGTGATGGCTAATATCAAAATTAATCGGATTTTTTTTTATAACTTGTAATATAGACTTCATACTTTATACAAAGCTTCTTTTTTTTTTTTTTAATTTGGAAAAGAAAAAAAAAACGAGTTTAAATAATACAATGCAAGTTAGAATAAAAAATATTTAGAACTACTTAAATTATTGTTTGATAAAGGTTTTCCCCGTAAGTACACAACAAAAGTATACATCCACATCATCTAACGAATGCTCAATTAAAAAACATTCATATTTTTCAAATTTGTTGGTCCAGAGATGAGAATCAAAAAGCAGAAATGTGAATAAATAAAATTAAACTAAAATAATTAAACTTTTATAAATTAACATTTCAATTAATAGTTTGTCCTATTTGGATTATCTTAAGTGAAATGCAGATTAGACCTTCAATGGGACGACAGACCCATGATGGGCCAAGACCTTCTTACTGGTAGATTCCAAAGCATAAGATGTTTCCTTTTTTACGGTGGTAGAGTTATCAGCCCTACACTCTATAGTCATATTAGACTCAGATTTGTGGTTTAAAATAGATATTAAGTCATTATAAACATCTAAGGCACCACCAGGACTCAAATCTGAAAACCCATGGTACTGAGAGCCAGAATGCTAGTCACTCGGTCATATAAGGCCCCAGATTAGACGTCATTTTTATTTAAAGATATATATAAAAACCAAATAGGTTTTATACTTTCATTTAGTTATGGAAGCAAATTTAACGAAAACAGGATCTATATCCAATTTTAACTGTTTAAATAAATTTACAAGAAAATTAATCAAATATTAAATTTTTTTTTTAAATTAGAGAGCATCTGAAAATAAGACAAGTTAAAAATTATGAAAATTAAAAAAAAAAAAAGAAAAATTAAAAATTCATAGAAAATTAAAAAGAAAAATTCATAGAAAAAAATTGTTATTTAAAAGGTTATTTAAATTTTTTTGTTAAGTTATTTAAATTTTTAAAAGATTACTTTTGCGTTTCTTTTTCTTGCTGCTCCCACATAATCCTAAGAAAATTTTAAAAATATATTATAATATAATAAAAATAATAATAAATATAATATAATAAATTAATAAAAATATTAAATAAAATAATATAAATAATGAACTTAACCAAATACAGCTTAATATGAGTAAAAAAAATTAATTAGGTTTAATGAAAACTAAAAGGCAAATGAACTTAATACATTTTCCATTTCATTTGAAATATTTTTTTTTAGGAATTTTCACATATTAAATCCAATGCCTCAAAGTTTTTTTTCAAAAAAAATTGTACAAATTTTTTTTTTACTTAACATAATTTAACTATATTTATGTCAAAGATAAAATAAACAATTGTTATCATCACACAAACAGCATTTATTTCAGAAACACTCAAATTCCACTTTTTTTTTTTTTTTTTTTTTTAAATTTTTAAGAGAATTTTATTAATAATACTAAAATATTAAATCATCTAATTTTAACTGTTTAATGTACAAATAATATACCACCTAACATGGCTCATAATATTTCATATTTTTAAAATTATAAATATTGTTTTTATTAAGTGTTAGGTACATAAATAAATTATTATTAAACTATAAATATATTCATAATTTTTTTTTTTAATATAATAAAAGGATTTCTACCTAGATTATCTATATGTAACTTGTAAAAAAATTTTATGCATTACGAAACAAAAAATATAAAATGAATTATTATAATTATATTTCACATAAAATACTTGTAATTACATAACATATCAATGTACATTATCAGAAATCTAAATTTTCTTATAAATAACATTTAATTTATATGACTTATTGATTAAAAAACATTTTTTAACCATCTGATTTATTTTTAACAAAAAGTTAATTGATTAAAATATTCAATAAAATAGTTTTCTTTATTTTTAAATATAACACAATTTTCAGTTGCTAAAATATTGTGTGGAATAATTGTTTTTTCAAGAAAATTAAAAATTAAATATATTCATGTTACTATAAAAAAATTTCAAAATTTATATTCTACAAATTGTTTTTCTACTGGGCTCTTTTAAAAATTTTAAATATTTTTATTTTAATATAAGAAAACAATTTTTTTTATAATTTGTAATAATTTATCTTATTTGGATACTTTCATATGGGCTGCTGATCAGATTTTGATAATTTTTTCGTTAGGAAATACGATAAATAATTCAACTTCACTACTATATAATAGTAAAAATAATATGGTCTCATTGTATTGGTAATCTAATTGTTTTCTTATCAATGTGAAAAATATAAGAGTCATCTATGGAAGATTTGAGTTCTCAAATAAGTATTTAAAAAAAAAAAATTTCATTTCAATTCTATCTAGCTAATAATAAATTGTATGTCAGATTTCCTTAGGTATCAGCCTTTCCATTCTACTTTCATTCAAGTTATGTGTATTTTAATCTATTTATTAACATATTCTTATTGAATAGATAACAAAATTATTTAAAAATCACTTTTTCCCCATTTTTAAAAATGTATTATTTTACTAATGGTCATTCTTTGAAGTCTTTATGCATATATATCAAATAAGATGCATGATTTTACAAGATACCTTATAATTAGTTTCTTTAAAAGTTTGTTTACATTTATTTTAAAAAATCATGGATTAGTTTTTTTTTTTCTTAAAATAAATACCCCAATTGTAAAATATGTGCATACTCAAAAACAACATTTAAATTACCCTTTACACATATAAAATTCTAAAACAAAAAAGTTTTTTTTTAAATCATTAATAAATTTTTAAAGAATATTTCTTCAGAAAATGACTTCAATACTCAAGAAATCTCAGATGTAAAAAATTCTTTCAATAAATTGTAACCATTTATTGAAAGCCATTATTGTCTATTTTTTTTTTTATTTAAGCTTTTCTATAATGTTAATGTCTTGTATACTATCTTTTGAATGACACTCACTTAAAATAATTTTTCTTTTCACATCTATGAATGTCATCAATTTCGACAAAATAGGCCCTTTTTTCTCACACTTATGAAAATTTGTAGTATTTAATGCATTATGAAGGGTTAAAGAGTAATAAAGCAACCAAAAAATTCAATCAGCATCTCAAATTTTTTTTATGTGAAAATTTAAATATGAACTTACTCCTCCAGCAAGTAGAAGTTTCTTCCGGAAGTCTTCAACTGGATTTTGGAACGTTAATTTTTCCAAACGGAAGTTATTAACATTCTCCCCAACAGCAAGATACAAATCATAGTTATAGCTAACTTTCTTTGGTTCTTCTTTAGTTCGGAAATAGACATCAATGGGCATTAAAAAGCCAGCATACCCACTTTCGCTGACCATGTAAGGTGGTGCTTTGATAACTGCAATGGGAAAGGAAAGAAACTTTCATAAATAAAGAACACAAAAGAGTAGACACAGGTTCAAAATTGGCTATAGGTTAAGATTACTCAAAATATGTACAGAATGTCCACTCTCCCATTGTTTTCATCTCCTTTTTAGATTTATACATTCATATACATGTTTAACACCCCAAATTCCTCCTTAGCATAAGCAGGAATTTATTTATATGCTATTACTTATGTATGTTTATAAAGATGTATATGTCAAAATATGTATATCTGTACGAGTAGCGATGTACTATGGATAAGCATGTATGCTTAAAAATGCATTAATTAATCAGTATTTTTTTTTTTCAATAAGTGTGATTATGTGTACACTCTTGGCTACAATGTATAATTAAATATGCATGTATTTATAAGCATTTTCCTCAGCATGAATAAAGCAAATGAGTATATGTTTGTGTGGATGCATATGGTTAGTATATTATATATAGATTTAAGTTCACAAATTGGCTGCTTTAAATCGAACTATCCAATCGTGGCCGAATAAAGGACATGAAAAATAATCATAACCTACAAATTCACACTTTGACAAATTCAAAATATTTACAAGGGAAAAAAAAATTAGTTGCAAAACAAACTTTACTGAATTTATTAACTCTAAATTAAAGGTGTCCTTTGAAATTGGCATAAAAATGCTTTATAATTGATACCAGAAGTACATTAATGGAGATAGAACATATTTAATCAAATTATGTTCAAACAACTTATGATTGTGATCTTTTTAAAAATTGTGTACACAAAAATTCAATTAATATGGAACAACCTAATAATTTCAGATAATTAATAATAATAACCCAAAATTACACTATTCTAAATGTTTTTTTATTCCAAATTATTATGAATTAGCATAGATATGAATAACCATCCATGATACACATCTATCCATTCATAGTTTATAATAGTGAAAGAGTTTTTAAAAATAATTAAAAGCAGATTTAACATTAGTGTTTCTTCTCACTTCTGTGGTGTCTAAAGTATCAAAAGTTAGAAATTTAAGTTCTAGAAAGTACATACAGATTTTTAAATGTTTTTCAAAATTGAATGGGTTTATTACAACTACAACTTTTACATTTCATGTTTGCCATTTGGAATGGAGAAGAAGTTTCTTATATTTAACACCAAAGAATGTTTATTTAAAATTATTTATTATTTTAATGATCATGTATGCGACACACATACACGACTGATGAATTTGGTTTTGCAACAATTGTTTTTTTTTTTTTTTAATTTAAACTAAATTTGTTAATAGATAGAAAATATTTTTTAAATGAGGCACATGACATCAAGAAAATAAAAGTAAAGTAAAAAAATGAAGTTTTTAAAATAAAAAATTTATCTATCACTAAACAAATTATGCTTCTTTGTTTAGTGAAAAGTTCTCTAACATCAACGATTCTTAGACTGTGGGACATAACATAGCTTAAAAACAAAAATTTAATCATGTTAATAATAACCACATGAAATTTAAAGAAAAGAAAGTTTATTTAATGCAAACATTAATCACCATAAATTTCAAAATTATTAATAATTAATTTTTTTTGACAGATTAATTTTTTTTTTTAAATTATGATTTAACATTTATGCAACAGTGGGATTAGCTACCAACAAATTATAAATTAAACAATTTCTGATTTGATCTTTTAATATTTCAGAAAGAACTTCATTATTATACATCAAACAAATTCTTAAAAACAGGCAACTATTTCAAATTTTTACTACAAAACTACTCATTTAAGGTAAATGATTAAATGAAAGTATAAATAATATTTTGAATTTGAATACTGCTATTCATAGATTGTTTAATAAATCTGTTTTATTTCAACAATCAAAGCTGCTAAAAAAATGATAAGAAGATACAACATGAAGCTACCTAATTAGGTTTTATAACAATTTGGCAACTTTTTGTGGTTGGCGAATTTTTATGGTTGAAGTTATTTTTAAGCTGCCGTAATGAACATAGACAGGTAAATGTAAAATAAATCAATCATACTAACTAATAAATTGCAACTATCTAAAATTTTGTTTAAAAATAAAAAATTTGCTTTGTGATTTTATCAATAAAAATGTCCCCTGTCAAATAGCAGTTAGGTGCAGTTTAGGTTATTAGCAGTCAGTTTAGGTTTTAAGAAATTTGTAAACTTTTTATTTTTTACCAAATAGGAGATAGGTAATTTTGGTTGATAATGGAAAGTGGATGAATAAGGAAACAGTCAAGTTCCCTTTTTCCACAAGTATTCCAAGGCTTTGATAACTAAGGGCTAATTTGGGAGAAGAAAATACTTATAGGAAAGAATGTTTTGTTTTAACTTCACTCTGGTTTTAATTGTTAAATTTTCAATATCGTCTAACAAAAAAAAAAAACTATTTAATTGGACACACTGAAGAAAGCTGAAGATCCTGCCTTTAATAGACATGAACCTAAAGCTCTTGTTTATTTTCTGAAATCGAACAATGCTCGATTATATGTGCAAGGCACAATACATTTATGTTAACAAAGATGATAATTGGCAACGATGTAAACTGATTTCATATCAAATCAACACACCAATTTAAATATATCATCTTATATTTGATCAAATTTAACACAAATATCACTAGCTGAATAGCAAATTTTATTTAAAAATTACATACTGTACTGTACTGTACATGTACTGTGTTACATACTTTAAATTATTATAACTCTTAATTAAAATAAAGTGGTATATTGTCATGAATTTGCATTTGATTTGATTTGATTTTTCGTTTGATATAAAATACCAGTTGAAAGTAGACCAAGTTTTCTATTAAAAATTGAAATTTTAACTATATTTTTTTATTTAATTTTTGAAAAATTGAATTTAAATTTAGAATTTTTAATTTTGAGGAGTCACTTTATAGTTTTTTTAAACTTTTCATAATATCATACAAATTCCAATTTTTTTCCGCAGTATTTATTTGTGCGAGATTCCTGGATTTCCACTTTTATTTTATAATTATTATATTATATAATTATTGAAAATACAATAACAAATACAATGCAAAATACAATGGCATTAATAGCAATTACTAAACAGCTGTTTTGCATGTTAGATTTCTAGAAAATTTTTACTTTAACAGTAACAATTTAATAACAATAGCAAATAAAAGTTTCAGGTGTTAATGGTGTTCTGATTAAAATAATTGAAAACAAAATTATCCTCTTTAATAATTCTACTTTAAAAATATTACTAATTTTATTGTTAAAGTGTATAAATATTGTGACTTTTGCATATTTTATAATTATTCCATTTAATAGAATTTCCGGTACTAGCACGTACTAATGGTACCTTGGCGACAATTAGTGAAAACGCGCCAACCGCCGCTACAGATTTGGCGGTTTTTAAGTGCTGCCGATCCACACTTAAAAAACAATCAAAAACGCTTTCAAAATATTTTTATTCAAAACAATAAAATAGATAAAACATTTCATTTAAAATCAAAACAAAATATATAAAACACTTCATTTAAAATCAAAACGATTTAAAAATGCCGACCACAACGACTTTTACGTTTAGTAAACAAACTTTCATCAATTTCCACAATGCAATCTGATCCACCTACTTTTTTTTTTGGTTTATTCACCATATAAAAAGACACATAATTCGCGCATGTAATTGTTCCAATCTATAACAGTTTTATCCAATAAATCAAGTTGCTTTTCACAAAAATTTAATCAACGTCAACTACTCGCACCAGCAGTATATGAATCTCAAAGCTGTACGAAATGGAATTCTGCTTCCTTCAAACCAGTTGTCTTTTCAGAATCCCACAAGATGAGCATACTGACTGAAATTGCATTTCCAAAACTTACGTTCACCAAAATAAAGTTTCATGTCATGGGGAATTGGGACATTTTCGTTGTTTTGGTAAAATATTTCGCTCCTGGAAAAATAAATTGCATCTCGTGCTCCGTTTCTGGCAAATCCCAAATACGCATTTTCGTATCACAACAATATGGCGAAACTCAGCAAATCTACAGCCGTTAAGATTGCCAAATTTAAAATTATTTTAACATCACAAAGAAAATATTTCTAGTTGCAAACAAAATGTTGCCCCACCTCAGCCATCAAAAATTCTGAAAATTCCAAAATGCATTTAACACATATAAAATATTTTTGGCTTTTTGTTTCTTGCAAATAAAAAAACATTACATTTTAAAGTTGGAAGAACAAAATTAATAAATATTATGAAGAAAAATTAACATGACTATAAAATATTAAAAAACTGAGGTTTAAAAAAAATAAAGAAATGTCTACTCACCCCGCTTAGGTTTTGGAAAAC
Organism: Caerostris extrusa; assembly: GCA_021605095.1. NCBI lineage: Eukaryota > Metazoa > Arthropoda > Arachnida > Araneae > Araneidae > Caerostris > Caerostris extrusa. The sequence continues at coordinate 94,135 of BPLR01020914.1, forward strand.
TATCATGTAGATGAAATACTACTTTCTCGATGAAATGTTCTATACTACTTCCATTAAGGCCACGAACAAACACACTCCAAGTATGTGTATAGCCCTCTTTCGTGGGACGATCTTTTTCAATGGCATTATGCCCAATCTCAATTTTAACAACGACATTCTATACAAAAAGAGATTATTTAAATTGAAATAATTGAAGTTTTTTTTTGAAAAACTTTAACAATTTTATAAATTCCATATGTATTCATTATCCAATTAGCAACTTTACTATTTAAAATGAAATGCAAAAGAAATCTTATAACACAAAAAGAAAGTTTGGTTTACCATTTTTGTAAGCTACAAATTTTCAAATCATGCAGGTAAATATTAGCTCACATAATTAATATTATGAATAAAAATTTAGGAAAATTATTTGGAAAGTAAAGGTAATATTAACAAAATATCCAAAACTCCAACAATAAAAGATCTACTTTTTAATTTAGACAATACATTTTGTCTTAACTTACAAATTCAACCCAAGACTGATATTTCATCAAACTTAAAAAGAAATTTCTTTGAATTAGTTCTAATTATAAATTCAAAGTTATACACATATATGCTTCCATTTTTCATCAAAAGATATAATTTACTATACACAATATGAACATTATTTCATATAATATACATATATTATGCAACTGCAATTGCTAAATATTAATTTTTTTCATAAAACCAAAATAAACTAATGTCTAATTTTTAGTTTTACTTGATAATAATACTTAAAATAATACTAAGTATTACTGCAGAAGAACTTAGCTGATAAATTTAATTGTAATTTACCCAAATTTAAGTGCATTTAATTCTACTTTGATATTTTTAGTTTTCACATAAGATGTTTAACTTTAAAATAACTAAAAAATTCTTATTATGTGACATAACATAAGATATTTTTAGTGCAGTTCTTTAATATTTAATAAAGAATCCTTTATTTAGGAAATGCAAACTCATATTTTAATAAAGTGTAAACTACAAAGTTTATTCAAAATAAAATCTTAACATTAAGTTTTTGATAAAAACTAACCTATTGAAAGTTCATATTGATCAAGATCAAATCTTGTAGCATAAAATTTTAAATGAAGTGGTAAATTAAGAAATATTTTAAGTTTGAATATATGTAATGTAAATTCTCTTATAAATTCTACCTTTAAAAGTATGTGTAAGTCTGATTCCCACTGACAAATAATTACAAGATAAAAATTATATATTTGCAAAACTAAAAAAAGATACGAAATTTTTTTTTTAAATTATAAGTCCCAAAATCAAAATGAAATAATTAATTTATGTTAAAAATAATTAAAAAGAAAGTATAAGTATATAAAAGATTAATTCAACTGTATTTTTTGATAGCAGTCACAAAAAAATAGGAAGCAAGTTTTATCGAACATTGTTGTATCTTAAGATCAGCAATTATTTGCAATAAAGATGGTTATATGATTTTAGAATCAATTCACAGCTAGAAATATTTATCTATTTATCTACAAATATTCAGCTATTAATATTTATCTATAGTTATCTTAAAACTCTTTATTTGCAACAATTACAATAAAATACATAAAAAAAATATACAATGCATTATTTAGGGTTAGCCTTTTGAAAGGCACGTTTCGTACCGAAATTGTTCTAGAAACTTTTTTAAATGAAGCCAAAACGGTAAAAGAACACAAATTTTGATATAAAATATATATTTTGTTTCAAATTTAAAATCTAATTAATTACCATTTTTAATACTGAGAAAAACTTTGAATAGAAAATGGTGCATTATTGAATATAACTGAAAACAAATATTTGCTTGATATTTAAAATTCAAAAGAAAAAATTAGAGACTGAAATTTTCAATTTTTAAATCTACTTTTAATGCATTTAAGTTTCTAGCAATTGCAACTAACAAATATAAAGTGATTTTAAAATCTCTTAAACAGGATTAAACAAACACTTAATCACTTTAAATTATTCAATGTTAACTCTAGGACAATGAAAAATATTAAAGGAATCTACACATTATGACTAAGTTTCTAATGTAAATCACAGAAAACTTTTATTGCAATAAAATATCCGTAAAAGTTGATTTAGAACAAGCAAAATATAGCACGCAATTCCAGGTGAATAACTTACCATTTTTTCACCATCTAAGTAAAATTAAACTTAGTTTAATGAGCCCTAAATGACGACCACAAATATAAAAAATCAAAATATACCTTTATAGGCATATTAAATTTATTTCACATGCAGTTAAAAAACAAATGCTATGTGCTGCTTCAAGATGAAATAAATAACTTTGAAGTTAATGATTTTTAAAAATATATGTTTAACTACGTCGAGTTGCATCAAAGCTATAGTGATTTTAAATTTAACTTAATAGTGCAACTCTTTAGCAAGTCAAAGTATTCCAACCTAGAAAATAGTTTGGCGGTGTTATATTTTGTTGCCAGAAACAGAATAATTCCTCAAAAACAATATCTTATCAACACTTCATGAATGAGTTGAGTTGATTCGAACGCACTACAACTTTCAAAGATTATTATAAATAATAAGGGAAGACTTGAAAAATAATTGAAATTTACTTTAAATTAATTAAATTATTAAAATAAATTTGAAAATAAATTTACAAAAAAGGCTAAAAGGAATATTGCAATAAAATAAATTGCTTACCTTTTGTTGATAGTTCTAGAGTGACAATCCAATCAATTGCTGATTAAGGATAGTTTTAAATTAAAGGAGAAATTAAAAATTAATGAAATCAAATATTTGAAATATATAAATACGGAAAATTTATATTAAAATTAAAATTTTAATTTATATTATAATTATATTATTAATTTATATTCATTATTAATATTAATGAATTTTCCAATTCGTTAATATTCGTGCCTAAAAAAGTTTTTCAAGAAAATATATTTACACACAGAAACCTGCTTATGCATTAACTTGTAATAAATATATTATTTCACGGTGAAAGATATATTCAGATAAACAATATTTAAAAGGATAAATTAAATGAAAATAATATAATCTGAAATTAAATTTGGTTAGATTATTTTAATACTGGTGTATTATAATATAACTAAGAGGTAACTAGTATTAGTAAGAACTATAGAGTAATTTTTATACCAAACGATTATAAACTACTTTTTTTTACCTACATTCATTCTTTAATCATTTTCAGAACGAATTTAACATAGCAAAATTGGCAACAGTATTCCTAATTCAAATTCTAGTTGTGACTTGAAAAGTATTATGCTTGAAGAAGATTCAAATAAATTAAAGTAATAATATTGAAGATTCAAATAAATAAAAACTACTACAGTGTGTTTATAAATGTTCGAGTGCATTTGTACATTTCGAGTTTTGTATTTTACATGTACTTAATGTTGTGAAATCGGTTTCAAACTTTTATCATAGACTACTTAATACTCAGATAAAATTATGTCACATAAAACATTGAAAATGTTTAATACTCAACTAAAACAATATACTGGAAAAAAATGGTAATTAAATGTATACGAATAATTACTGAAAAAAAAACTCGCGTAAGTATTTGGACACTTCGAATGCTGACTTCATATTTTGAGTTAAAAAGAAAAGAACATTTAATATTTTGTTGGATATCATTTAATAAAGTTATGCTTGTTTAATACGTTTAAGTACACATGATTCAACAAGTGTTTTTCAGTAAGAATTTGGTTTTGTTCCGTTCCTCTGCGAAAATTGTTTTCAGCTTAAGACATTCAGAAAATATTTTTTTAAAATAATTCTACACTTGTATCTTTAGATTTAAGTTTACAAATTATAAAAAACTGAAAACTTAATACTAGACACGTTATAGCCTTCAAACATTCAATATGTTTAAAATATTCCCATTAATGACACTTGAACATACAATGCTTTCCTATTGTTTAAATAGATTACTTCTATCTATAGCAAATCTTCATTGATTTTAGACAATTGATTCCACGAAAATTTCACATAAATGAAAATATAGAAAACCGTTTAAAATAAGGTTCCATTCCACATTCTTAAAGGCGTATTACTGAGGTTTGAAACGTTTTAATTGGAGGTTTTGTAAAAACAAAAAGTGAACTGGTAACAAAAAATACATTTTGATGTATCTAAATTATCTCGTGGTTGCCAAACTTTTTCCATTTTATGCCCACCTATTTGAACTAATCTTTTTTCCTTGAAGTCCTACAAAGTCCAAAGCAAGCTTCTTTCAAAAGTGAAGAAGTAATAAGTATCTTTCAAAAATATTACTCCATTTGCGAAAGATACTTATTACTCATTTTTCTTGGAAAATGAAGCAAGAAGTTTCTGGAAAATGAAGCAAGAAGTTTCTTTCGAAAATGAAACAAGAAGTTTCTTTCGAAAAGGAAGCAAGAAGTTTCTTTCGAAAAGGAAGTAATTTTCTGGGAGTTCAAATGATGTTCAAAGTGCATCATGAGCCTTGCTTTGAATCAATGCTTGTTTACATCTGGGCACGGAACAATTATCATGAGTAAAGAGAATAAAATACTTAATTTAATTGAAGTATTTTCATATGTAAAAGTTTCAAGGATCTTAAATAAATCTGGACTTTGGTACCAGCAGTAATATTTCAACAAAAGAAAATGTCTTTTGGAATGACATTACTGTCTGAACTACACTAGCCTTATCTAACAGCAGTTCGAATTCCTTTTTCATTTTGTTGTTGTTATCGATTAACTGATCATTCTGTTCTATATTCTGCAATTTGATTGTGTTATTGAACAAAGGCACTTATGAAAGCAGTTTCCCAGCAAACTTAACCATAATATTCAGCAGATGGTAGAATAAGTTATTTTGCAGTGGTATGAGGCTTCTTACATTTCGGGATGCTATAAATCACCATGTATGGTAATAACAAAACAATGTTTGGTATTGATGCATTCTTGAAAAATCACATTTTTTTTTTTGCTGCTTCAGTTCATTCAACTTCCTGGCAAACAAATCACAAAAATTGTCAACCATGTAACCCCCATTACCAAAGGGTGTTTTAATTCACTTGACAGCATAACCTGCGGTTCTGAACAATTCATGCACAACCTCTTCGACTATTTCTGTCGACGTAAAACCACATTCTTATTAACTGTCATCAAATTAGCAATATCTTCGAATTTTTCACAATCTTTCCACTGGTCGAGGGTGTATACTTTATCTTCATCCACAAGTTTATTATTGCTTAATAAAAACCTGTCACCAAAAATGCAAAAATCACAAAACTTTAACCATGACAATAAATAATAAAACACCACATAAAACTAGCTGACAAATATATATACGGACATAAATCACTGAGAAAATTCCAGAAAGTACGGCCAAAAATCTGGAATTTTGCTTGAACACTTATCTAGCAACAAAACTGAAAAAATTTTGAAAAACTAGTAAAGCTATCTTACATTTTTTGTAGAACGCCATCTAGTTTTAAAGATATGAGATAATTTATTCAATTTTGGATTTACAGCAACTCCCTTAGACATCGAATCTTAACACAATGAATTGAAAATGAAAAAATAAGTATGGAAGCTTTCACATTATTCAGCTAGGGGCACATTGGAAACTACTCATTTGTTTCCATAGTTAACATTAAACTATCAATCGAGATTTCCTAAGGTAGTAGCTGTTGATGGAATGAAGAATCTATCCAGTGCGATGCTATTTTAATTACATAAATGGCGGATTGAAAAGTTCGTAAGCTGACACATAGGTGTAGCTACTAGTATTAAATCTATATTTTTAGTTAGCCCTAACCTTCAAAAAGACAAGTGTATAAATTTGACAGCTGTTGCGCGATTAATATTTTTGTGAGTTATAGCATTTTTAGTATTCATCACGTGCAGTCCACTCGGCTGACTGTCGATTGGACTCCAGTGTGAAATGATGGAGCCATATTTCATCCATTGTCACATATCGACGCAAAAATTCGGGTATATTGCGATTGAACAGCTCCAAACACTGCTTAGAATCATCAATTCATTGTTGTTTTGGGTCGGTTGTGAACTCGCGCGGCATCCACTTTGAACAGAGCTTTAGCACATCCAAATATTCATTCACGATATGTCCAACACGTTCCTTTGATATCTTTAGGGTCTCAGCTATCTCAATCAACTACACTTTACGGTTATCAGAAATTATTTTGTAGAATTTTTTGATGTTTTCGTCGGTAACAGCCTCTTTGGGGCGTCCACTGCGTGCATCGTCCTCGGTGCTCATTTCGCCTCGTTTAAATTTAGCAAAGCACTTCTCTACGGTTGATTTTCCTGGTGCAAAGTCCGAATAATGTTTATCAAGCCAAGCCTTGGCTTGAATTTTTTTTTTCGCCGAAAAGCAATGCTTTATTAACACACGAAATTCCTTTTTATCCATTTTTTCAAACTAAAAAAAGTTGCTTCACTAAAAATGCTATAACTCACATACTAATAGAGCAAGAGCTGTCAAATTTATACACGTGTCTTTTGAAGATTAGGGCTAACTAAAACTCGTATGGATTTAATACTAGTAGCGCCATTTATGTGTCAGCTTATGAACATTTCAGCCCACCTGTTACATATATTTTCAATTGTTTCAATGCCTGGTGAATTTTAAATTTGCTTTTTTTTTCCGAGTTCTTACCATTTCTCCCCCACCCTTGATGATGCCTTTGTTTATTGATCTGATAATTTTTTTAAAATACAACAGATGTCCATTGCACAGCTGCAGATCTCACGTGATTATGAAATAAAACTAATAAATCTCCGAATTTGTGGTTTTGTAATTCACAAAACGCATTGTCGCTACATTTGGGTTTTGGTGTTTAAATACATTTCAGTAAACCTGTAAATGGAGGGGTTACTGTACTTACACTGAGCGACAATGTTTTCTTTACAAGTTAAACTCTATTATAGGGCATGAACAAATTCTCTAAGCATTATACCATTAAAGTCTTTAAAAAAAGAGTTTTTTTTTATCTTGTAGGCGTTACAAGTTCAATTTGTCCTTAACACATTTTCACCATAAACTCATATATGTACGGAAATTTCCTGGCCATTGTCATAGAAATGCATATACAATAGATGAAACATGGCTCCATCATTTCACACCGGAGTCCAATCGACAGTCAGCCGAGTAGACTGCACGTGATGAACACTAAAAATGCTATAACTCACATATTAATATTGCAACAGCTGTCAAATTTATACACGTGTCTTTTGAAGGTTAGGGCTAACTAAAAATCATATGGATTTAATATTAGTAGCGCCATCTATGTGTTAGCCTATGAACTTTTCATCCCACCTGTTATTACATAATTCTAAGCTCAACACGAACTTCGCAACTGCTATCTTGGTTAACTTCATAAATAATTTTCTTTTCCAAATAATTATGAATCAATGTGCAAGCATTTTTAGAATGTGTGCCTTACTGTTAACTTAAAATCTCGTATTTATATGAATTTAGTTCGTTTTATTAAAGTATGTAAGATAACATCACATTAAAATTTAATCTAATAGTTTTAATCCTTTATCCATTTTCAAAAGGTTTTATAATGAATGTTTAAGAATATTTGCAGTCATTTTACAGTACATTGTCCAATGTTATTGTCGAAATATTTTAATAATTTCGAAAAAATGTATTAACTCATGATTTGATAACAGGCATATATTAAGAAAAAATGTGTTTTTCTTAATATATGCCTGTTATCAAATCATGAGATATAAAAAATATACTCATATGAGTATATAAATTCTAGAAATTCTTAATAAATTATTATAAGTTTATTCTTATTATTTTAAATACATCTAGATTAAAAATCGGGAATTGTTAATCAATAAAAATTAATTAGTAATTTTGGAATTCCTAATGTTATTAATCAAAAGATGCAATTTTTAAAATTAATTTAGCGTGATTAAATTTTTATCTGTAGGACACACTCGAGAAAATGCAAATAAAATGAACTAGCTCTTGCTAAATTGTTTCAAAGCAATAAATTCATTACTTGGTTTAATTACTTTTTCTGACAACTTGTATAATCGTTTAGATCTACAATGAAATACATAGTTTGACAAAATCAGAAAAATCCAACTGAAATTCATATTTTTTTTTTAAGGATGACACCGTTTTTAATTCTGATTAACAGTTTTCAAAGGAAAAATTTATTTTCAATTTTTTTCTTTCCAGTGAGCCTTAAATACATTTTCTTAATAATTATAATATAATTTCTTAATTTCGTATAAATTTAAGAAGTTATTCGTGTAATTGGCCTCATTTTTAATTCTGGAGAAAAAGGATACTATAATTGTACTTTTAAAAAACACAATATTGATGCAATAGCAACTAGTACTATTATTAAGTTTTTCAGATAATGGCACATTTTTTTTTTTTAAGTAAAAGCATTGCAAATGGCTTTAAAATATTCTACAATGATAATGATTCAATTGACAATTGTTCAATAATATTTTTAAAATTACAAAAATGAATGGTAATATTTCAATTTAAAAACATACGAATTTTAATCATCACTTCACAAATTCCAATAATTTTTAAAGACATTAAAAAACCATTGAACGTTTCACAACTATAATCAGAATTTTTAAATGGAAAATCTTACCAAAATAATTTAAGTAAGTTTTGTTCCATACAAAGGGAGTAAAAAATAGAATAATAAAAATGAAAAAAAAAAAAAAAAAAAAAAAAAAGATCATAATAAAGGTATTTATGATAATCTTTTTCCCCCTAATCACCTGGGCCAATATACAGGTTGCCTATAAAATTTAGAATTTAATGTAAGAACAAAACACATAACAGCAATTTTAAAAAAAAATAAAAAATTATAGAATTCCAAACGATTTTCTTTTCTTGAAAAATCTCGTTTTCACTTTGAAATAAAATGGTCACCAGACGAGCTTTTAGAACAATTTTACATTATTTCATTATTAATTATATTATTATTTAGTTCATTTTTACACTATTTAATTTTTTTATTATTTAACTATTTTATTTTATTCTATAAAACAAAACGCATAATAGAATCTTAAAAAATTATGAAATTCCAAAAGATTTTCTTTTCTTGAAAAATGCTCGTTTTCACTTTGAAATAAAATTTTCTTTGCTTTCAACAGACGATTTTTTCTTAATTATATAATTATTAGTACGTGAAAGAAATTTAAGTAAACCAATAACATTTTCTCGTGAAAGAAATTACAAAAAAAAAAAAAAGTAGAAAGGAATCAAGGAACCAAAAACTCCGCTATTCAAAACGATATCCATTATTTTATGGGCAATAAAATATATAAATGGCACTTTATTCAAGTGCACGCATATTAGCAAATTCGCACTTTCGGTGCCCTATCGTGTTCGATCGGAAATGTATAAAAAGTAACATTTTCAAATGCAACACACACAGATGTGACAGCAAGGCAGGTGATATTTCAACACGAGGCTCATAAATGTATAACTGTTTCCATTTCAAAAAATCCATCTTTTCTGTGGACGTTCCATCATTCGCCCACTCTGCGCAGACATGACTGCGCAGATGAGCTCCAATCGCACATGCGCACTTTATGTCCCTGTTCGCTGGCTTTCCCACACTAAGCGCCTGTCATGGCGGCTTCTGTGTGCAGCATTTCTTAGCTCTCGTTTCAAACAGGTTGTGGAATTCAAAACAAGGTAAAACGATATTTTCACTTGAAATCTCTTTGCATTTTATTTAATACTTTTGTATTAATCAAGTTAATTTTTTGACATAGTAAGAAAATGATCCAATTGAAATGACATATTATTTCATACATGGTGTTTTATAATGTGCTGTTTAAATTTAAGTGGGGGAATGATATTTTATATTAGCTTTTAGATATGTTTACATTAAATATATTTAATAATCTAATATTTAGAATATACTATTGTTTATTATCTTGATACTTAAGCTATATGCTTAAAAATATTCTGAAACGATATTTTACCAAAAGATTCCCATGATTTTGCAATTTTTTTCCCCCTATACACCATTTTATTTTATAAATATTCATTTAATGAATTAAACACAATTTTTTAAAATCGAACTTCAACTAATTATGGCAAATTTATTTCTATGGGTTTTAAAAGTTTCAATTCAATATAAATCTAAATTTATGATTTAAAAAAATGTTTTTCAGGAGTTGTTCTGTAAATACATTTTTTTTTTACTATTTACAATTATAATTTTAATTTTATAATTAAAATAATAAACGACCGATTTCCTTATTGACCAAAGGACTTTAATTTGATAAAATTATTAAAAAATAAAATACAAAATTTAAACAATTTTTATAGTCTTACAATATGAGTATTTAATATTTAAAAAAGAATTTGGTAAGATAAAATATGCCAATGATATATATATTGGACAAATTCCCAGATTCAAAACTATTTTATTCTAAATAAAAGATTATACTATATAATGCCCCTAGTCATAACTTAAAAATGTATAAATTCAGAATCCACAATAAACGTTAAAAATTTATAATTTTAACGTTTTAATTTTTTTGTTGTAACAAAAAATATATCTGATATAAAAACTTTAATATAAGAACACACAATTAAAAAAAGGAGCTCACAATTTACTGAGAAATATAATTTTTAACTAAATGTTTGATTGAAATTTCCAAAATTATTTTACCATCTTTAAAATATGCATTTATTACTTTTGAAAGAATAAAACTCATTTTAGTCAAAACTGGTGAATTCATTTTGCACCTAAAAATATTTTCCTATGTAAAAGTAAGTTTGACTACACCAAATGGTGATTTGATGTGGTAATTTCACTCTTATTTCACTATTATTAATGGAATATAAAGTTAATATAATGAAAATATATGAATTGATTATTAATATATGTATAGATAGATATATTGTATTTTTTGCAAATGTATAAACACAAAACTCTTTAAATATGTTGACCTCACTGACCTTTGGTCAATCGTTCTAGAGAAAAAATTCAATACTCTAATCATGCAGCATTTAAAAATCAAATTCTATGAAGTAATAAATTGATATTTATTGAAAAATATTTATTGCTTTTACATCGTTTAAATGATAAATTTTACTAACTTATTAGGATTTGTAATATAAAGATAAAAATAAATTTGCTACAGGCTAGTAATTTTGAATTGTGTATGTTTATAATTTATTGTTAAAAGATTTTTTTATACAATTTAATTTAAATTTTTTTAATTTTATGAAAATTTATTGCAATTTAAAAGTACAAGGTATTATATAATTATTAGTTTATAATTGTGGTAATTATAATTGTATTGTATTTCATAAACCATTATATAATAATTGTTTATAAAATACAATACAAGTATAAAGTAGTTATAAACAACTATATAATATCTTATATAATTGTTTACATTAAGTTGAATTTAATTTGAAAAATAAAAGTTTGTTTTGAGTTTAAAAAAGTACTTTTTAAGAAAAAATTTGGATTTTGTTTTCGAAAATGTGACGGTTAAATTAAAGTATCACAATAAAAATTAAGAAAATTAAGCAGATGCAAATTAAGAATAATAACCACGTTTTATGAAGGTTAAATTCATAAAAAAATGCTGTGTTTGGTTAATTGTGTTATATGAAACAGAAAAAAACTGGCTTAGACTTAAAAGTTTTAACTAATATTTCTTTAATTATCAAATTATTTATAAAAACAATTTGTAAAAGTATTCCATATTTTAATATCGCTAATAATCAGGAATATATTTTTAATATGAGTTTTTTTACCTTTTTTTTTTTTTTAGTTCCAGAAAAATTTTAGTAATTGTTTTAAATAGGTATTTGTTTTTGGGCTGTAAATTAAAGCAAAAAATTTTTTAACATTCTATTAAGAGAAAGTTTAACATATACCGAAAAATTTGCAGCCGTTTATGTATCTCAACATTCAAATTAGAATACTTTGGTTTACTACGTTGATTTTGGTGTTAATTTGTTTCACTGCAAATTTAAATCCTAAATGTTTTGTTCTTAAATATAGAAGTATAGATACATGTATTGATCTTAATATTCTTTAATATAAATATTTTGCTCTGAAATATAGATATATTAAATGAAGAATAAAATTGATCGCATTTTTCCCAATATGTAAGTTATGAATTAAACACAAATTTAAAAAAAAAAAAAAAATAATCGATCAGTTTTAAAAATTTCAATTCAATATAAATCTAAACTTCTGATTTTAATTTTTTTCTCAGAACTTGTTCCCTAGTTAATTTTTTTTTTTTTTTTTTTTTTTACAAGATTTTTTTTACAATAGCTATTTTAATTTTGTAATTAAAATAAAAGGTAATTCATTTCCAAATTCATCAAATATCTTTGATTTTATACATTTGTTAAAAAAATAAAATGCGTTGTTAAACAATTTTAATAGCCTTAGATTATAAATATTTGATATTTAGAAAAATATTGAATAAACTAAGATTTGGCAAGATTAAATTTGCCAATGATAAAATTTGGACAAATGTATAAATTCGAAACAATTTTTATTTTGAATTAAAGATATATATATAGATATATCATATAATGTTCACATTCATAATTTAAAAATATGTACAAATTCAGAATCCACAATAAACATTAAAATTTTCCAAACAAAATTAATTGAAAATCTTTAATATCTTATTTAATTTTCGACAATATGTGAATAATTAGGATTTCTATTTCAAATATAGACTATTTTAAAGGCTGGGCATTTTGATTTTGGGTCTTTGGCTAGTAGAATTCAAATATGTAGCAGATTCAACGTTTTCCAAGGTATATTGCAACAACTTTATCCTTGAACCTAACTGAAAGCCATGCCTACCAGCATATTTAACCTGTCCATCCTTGACATAAACAAGACACATTACAATATTATACCTGGATGACATTACATTATTATCCATAAAAAACAAACTAGGAGAGATAGTAATTAAATATTTTTTACCAACTTTCATTGCAAGTATACTTTCATTGAGGTATTAAATTTTTCTCATTTAATACACATAGAATGAGAAAAATTTTAAATCTTTAAAAACATTTAATAATTCACGAGCCCGACTAAAAGCTCAGTCGTAACGTGCGCCGCCGGTGAGCTTTAGGTTCAAATCCCCGGGTGGCTTTGTTGTAGACACTGTTTCAAAAAACGAGGAAACTCGATGGCGTTTGGGATGTTCAGCCTCTTGACTAGTTAGACTACCTGTTGGGACTTTTCCGGGTTTTTCCCAGACAATACGCAAATGCGGGGTAGTTCTATCTGAAGGGCACTGCCCTCCTTCAGTGACTCGGTGTCAGACTTCTACCTACGGTTGCTCCATCACAACAGAAGCTATCCCCTTTCTCTCCATCCATGAGTAGACTACTCATGGGATGTCCATTCCGCACTGCAGGACATTGAAGATGAATCACTCTCCCACATACGTCACGAACAAAATGAATTCTAAATACAGAAACCTTGTTTATAAATATGACATGATAGAAATGAAAATTGCTGAATAAGATAGTGCTTAATTTTGAATTATGACTACTATAGTACAAGAATTTTCATAGTTTCAAATTGAAAGAATGCTGTGTTATAGAAAGAGAATCACCCAATTTCCAAATCGTGTTATAGTTTTACAGAAACAAGTGTAACATTTGTGAATTTCATTATGTGAATGCATATTTGTTGAAATTTCGACTGTTTTGAATTGAAAAATTGGTGTTATGGATTTATAGAAAAATCCAGCAGTTTTGGAAGGTGCATTACACCAAATATTCTAGTCAGACCTAGGCTGAATCTGCTATAAATCTGTTGTCATAGGGCCAATGACTTTGGTATAAAGGTCTTGTATTTGATGCATTTGTTTTTAATCACAAAAAAATACAAAAATAAAAAGCTTGTGTTTCTTATACAAAAGATGGAACTGGAAAGTATACAATCCTGGTGCCTGAAGTCAATAGCAATATGTATTCAATTAATAATTTTTTTTTTTGTCCTATGCTCGTCTAAGACCTCTCGATCATTAGTCGATGAGCAGCCCAATACAGCAAAGAGTGTCAAAAACAATCCCTAAAATGCATTGACAGTAACACAAAAAGGGATACAGTTAAGAACAGTAGGGCCTGTGCTGAGGTGCTCTCCGTCATGGGCACTTTGTAGTTGCAAAGTGGGCAGACATCTGTAACAGCCAGTTCTATTCTACACAGGTGACTCTAAATAGTCATGGCCCGTGACAAGTCTAAAGCAAGCCACGCCGACCGCTCTAGCAAGGAACTAGGAATTCTTATTAACTTATTCAATAGGGAATTGCACTTTTTTTTCAGAAGCCTTCTCTCTATATAGATTGGATTTAATAGCGAAAGATATATATCACCTTATAGGACGCAAAGTCAAAGGATGATCAATTATTCGTAGAAGCTAGTTTGCATAAAAAGGTTTGGTTTGTTTTGTCGCTCTACGGTCATCTTATGCACTCTTTTGGGCTAAACAGACCGGGACCTACAGTTTAACGTGGATTCCGAACCACTCACAAACATCCATGCCACCGCCAGGATTCGAACCTGAAGCCTGGGATACCAAAGACCAGAGCGCTAGCCACTTGGCCACCAGGCCGCTTGCATAAAAAGGAAACCGTTTCTCATATTAGAAATTTCTTGATAATTTCATCGAAATAAATATTAAATTATTGATCAATTTGTAAAAGACTTAAAAAAAAAAAAACGTCTCATTATTAAATATCATATTTCTTTGTGTGTTAGTTAACTTCTTTCTTAAATATTAATGTCGCTTTATGTTGAATATTCATCAAGTTTTCATACTATCCTAATATTATTGTTCGATTGCAATTAAAATTGTTCACATAAAGCCAATCGCGAATTGTATAAAAAGGAAACCGATTCTCATATTAGAGATTAGAAATTCTTATCAAAATAAATACTACAATATTTAACAATTTCTAACAGATTTTAAAAAGCTCTCATTATTAAACATTGTTTTTTATGTATGTTTAATTAATTTCTTCTACTTTTTTAAACATTAATGTCACTTTACGTTGAGATGCAGCAACATTTTATGCAGTTTTAATATTATCGATTAACTGCAATTAAATTTGCGCATATAAAGCCAATTGCGAAATGATCTCGAATAAAAAAACTGTTGCTTGTTAGCTACTGTTAATCTTGTAGAAAGTAGATCTCCAACATCAATTAGCCATTTGTGTAATGTTTTATAACTAATTTCAATAATGTGTGTGACAATGCGCAGCACATTGGTTTTGGAATTGGGAGACCGTTTCGAAAGTGGAATAAAAAATTCCACTGTTTATGCCAGAGATGGGCAGGATAAATATGTTACCAGATATCTTCATTTCAGTTCAAGGAGGAGAAGGGAGAAGAATGCGAGAGAGACCATGTCCCCTTTCAGGATGTGCATTCCAAATTGTGGTGCCACAATGTCAGTGCAATATCTTCCATTCCCCTCTCCTCTTGTGTCACATAACGTTGAATCTGCTACATATTTGCCGTTCTAGTGGCTAGTGACAAAAAAGATCAAGTGCTCATCATTTGAAAACAACCTGCATGTGAACGGAAATCGCACTTATTTACATTTTGATGAAGGATAGTTATCCTTATAATGGCAAAAAAAATATAGATTTTATCTTTCTACGAATAAAATATTTAAGATTTTCATTTCCTTCCGTCAAATTACTAAATTAATACCAAATCGAGTGAATAAAAATCAAAAGGCAAATATACGAAGCTAAATACAAGCAAGTGCAATAAACCACTGCAGTGTACGTGAATTTAAATGTTGGTATTCATGAACATGCAAGGTGTTCAAACAATGCCGCATAAACTATTTAAGTAGAGAATCTTTGCTAGGGATAAATAAAAGTTGCCAAAGGAACCATACCTCTAACGATGCACAGTTTAGAGAAAAGTACGAAGGAAACAAAAATGTAACGTTACATTCGGTGCATGGAAAAGGAGTTAATAGGAGCAGAATCATCAGATAATTGCATATGCCAAAGTATTTACATAAAAAGTGTTCAAAATCACCACCGTTCATACAGAGACATGCATGCTCTCATAGTACAATGGCTAAGTGTATATGATCCTTGGTCCTAAAAAGTGTTTGTTGTTTATCTCACTTGAGTTTAGTTAGATTTGATTTGATTGCTCTACGGTCATTTTGTGCCACTTTGGTCATTACACCGGGACCTACAGTTTAACGTGGATTTTGAACTACTAGCAAACACCCATGACACCACCAGGATTCGAATCTGTGGCACCAAAGGTCAGAGAGTTAGCAAACTGGTCATCAGATCATTATCCCACTTGGGAGATGCCAACATCTAGACCAAGTCCATGAAGGAGGGAAAGGATGGGGCAGCCTTTGTTGTGATAGATCACCAGTAAATAGAAGTCTGATTTGGCTCCGTGACGCTGATTTTTTACGGATTAGGGTTGTCAGCCCCCTGCTCAACAGTCATACGAGACCGGATCTACGGCTTAAAGTGGATTCCGAACCACTAAAAACATCCATGGCAGCATCGAGACTCAAACTCAAAACCTGTGGTACCGAGCGCCAGAACACTAGCCACTCGGCCATCAGATCATTCCAATTCGTTTAGATATCTCCATAAAAATCCAACTGAGACACAGATGTGTTAATTGTAATAGCAACAAAATGGAATCTTGTCATTTAATCTGCCAATGACGTGATGGATAGCGAAAGGTATACTACCTAATGGACTTACAATACATTGTCACTACGCTGATAATGCATATCGTAGTATTTCAGAACGGAATATATTATCACTATGCAAAAATTGCTGTAACTTTTAATCAACGTGAACTTAACGACGGTTGCTCAATTCCATATTAGACAACTATCTTCCATATTTCTTCAAACTGCTCCTGCAAGTCTAAGAGCTCAAGTTTATTTTTATTTTCTTAATTTTATTTTTCCCAATATATTCTGCTATTTCATACGATTCCAATAAATCTTATTTTCCATGCACCGTGTGTGACTTCATACATTTGCTTTTGCACTTCCTCGAAAACTACATGCCATGGATGGATTGCTTTTTTATGACAAACGAGGATTCTAGAACACTGTATAGTTTATGCGGTATTGTTCAAATACTGTATATGAAACTCCTCAATTTTTAGGTGTTTGATTGTGCTTATTAGGAAGTTTATATGAATTGACAAAGTATCAATTTAGTTACAACAATAATTTTCTAATTCCGCAAAACTATTGATCATACTACAAAAACATGCAAAAAAAAAATTTAGATAATAGTAAAGGAATTTTATTTCTAACTTTGAATGTTATTAAAAATTTATTAAATTTTGATGCGAGATCCTTATGCTGCTCATAGTACACACTTACATATTTATGTACATACATTATATTGTATTATTATATTGTACATACATTATATTGTATTATTATATTGTACATTATATTGTATTATTATATTGTACATTATATTGTATTATTATATTGTACATTATATTGTATTATTATATTGTACATTATATTGTATTATTATATTGTATATACATACTTACACTCGTACCTACATGGAATACCCCATATATCAAGAGCATAAATTAGCTAGCATCTGAGAAGTTGTGGAATTAATATCAATTGTAATACACTGCTTTCAGTACCTTCAAATTATCACAAAAGTATACAGTAGCTAAAATTTCATATAACTCCGCATGCAAAAATCCAAGCGAGTTAACTCTCAAGAGTTTGCTAATATACTGCATGAAATCAAGTAATGTTTGGATGTATTACATTCAAACCATTTAGCACCAAGCTAGTAACCAATCAAGAGATCTAGCATAGAAACTTAACTTTTACCAAACTTTTAACTAAAGTTAATAAATTTCGATGAGAGGTTGGATCTACATTACTCATAACAATTTTCAGTTTCTTAAGATTTTCTTAAAAACCATCAATAAAATATGTGATACGGTAGTTATATATTTTTCTTAAAAAAATTAAATACTAAAATACATTATAAAGTACGAGATATTTGAAATTTTATGATTTAAAGTTATCAGTACGAATACTGATGTTTATCTTGAATGGAATCATTATGAAAAAAATTGAAAGGATTTAGTGCAGGGGACTCCAAACTACGGCCCGCCGGATAGAATTATAATTCGCCGGTCCGAGGCAAATTAAAAGAAATATATATTTATACATTATATATCCATCTCCTTTCCTACTTTGATTAAATATTATTTTTTTTTCTTCCTTTTTTCAAAGGACTGATGATCTTTTTACTTTCTCTATTTTTATTCTACAATACCTAAATCGACGGAAATAGCAAGTACAGACAGCTTTCAATCGGAAAGGGTTTGCAATTGAAAAGATTGAATTAATTGAGTTACAATCATCTCAAGCAGTTGTTTCTAAATATGCCAAAGTTAGAGTTTTACAAATCAATATCGAAAGTAGGTTTCCCAAATTCAATATCTCACGGCCAGAAAATCAGTGTTGTGTTTGCTTCATCTGATATGTGTGAACAAATGAATCTTGGAAAGAATTATTTTAGAAGTAGACTGACAGATGATTATTTGTGATTCCTTATAGTGAGGCTCTCACTTCGAACCTCACTATAAGGAACTTTTAAAAATGAAATCTCGATTTCATTCTGCTCATTAACATATTTAAATTGTAATACTTGTGTATTGTTTTTAAAATTTTAGCAAAATTTTTCTTGGCCCGCCAAACTTTTTTTTTTTTTTTCAATTTTTGGCCCACGACCGAAAAAGTTTGGAGACCCCTGATCTAGTGATAATCACCTTTCTCCGATCTGCAGTAGTTCGAATAATAATGGAGATTTTCAAATTCACTGATTCGAATGAAACTATATTCCCACTATTTAAAACTGAAAAGGTAAACCCCCTACCTCACTGACCTCTCATAACTACAATTCCATTATCCAAGAGTTATTCATTAAGAAAGGAGGATGATTTAGATTAGCTAATTTCCTAAAAGAAAGGTTCCTATTTACTGATCCATTAGGGCTGTTTTTTTCATTGAAAGATCAAATTACCTCTTTTTAAATTAGCTGAACGGTGAAATATGGATATTAGTTTCTCTGGCGGTGACGGCTACAAAAAAAAATCAAACATCTTTAATTTTCTTTCTTGGAACTCTAGTATTCTTGAATCTATCCATCTTAAATTTATAACTTACTTTATTTTCAGTGTTCCCTAATAAATTCTATTTTGAACAAATACTTAAGGAAAAATAATTCATGAGTTTTTTTTTTTTTTCGAAATTTCGACCTTAGTTTTGATAAATTTTATTAGGAGAAAAGTGCAAATGAATCAAGAGAAATGATGTTAAGAATTAAGAAGTTATGAAAAAATTATTGTGAATAAATATTTACAAATAAAACATTTAGTATATAAATAAGCCTATATAAAAGAATATTTGAAGGCAGAAAAATATATTAAAAAAATATTACATAAACTTCAAAAATTGAATATTTGAAACAATTAACTTTAATTATTTTTAACAATTTAAGTTAAATTAAAGAAAATTTCTAAGTCAATCCACCCAATAGCAGAAAGTGATTTTTGTTTAATTAAAAAGAACCAATTAGAACATTTCTTAATTTTTTTTTTAATAGACACTACGTTAACTAATAATAACTTAAGATAAAATGCTAAGCGTTATAGTTTTAAAGCTATATTGGAATACTATACATGCATTCATTTCATATATATGTAGATAAAAAAAAAATAATTAAAAATCAGAAAATACCTTTCGTTTCATATCTTTCGGTTAATATTACTTCAGTTTTCAAAACTTCAAGTTCCTTAAAAAACTTATATTGTTCCCCAATGCTTTTTATTATAACATTTCACTTTAACAAATTATTAAGTTATTCTTCAATCTTCTTCCCTGGCTTTCTCATTTCGTGCAATATTTGCTTACGTTGCCATAGCTAGTAAAAGAAACTTTAACCCGAATATCAAAAATTCGTATCTTATTCTAAAATATCAGACGAATCGCAAAATCTTTTTGTTCTAAATGCTTGATTCAATTACGATTTCAAATCGTAGTTTTCATTTATAAAATTCTAGAACGATTATTTTTTTTACTTTTCTGGAATAAATATTAATTGTGTTTAAATTAAATTTTCGAATTCAAAATTCGTTTGGAATTCTTGCTAGACATAAAACAGTTAAATTCTTTAAAACATATAATACACTGCAACTGTGACTATCGTCTGATATAATGAATAACTTCTAGATTCTGTCAGAATTTAACATTCGGATTAATTGTCGTTTATTTAATTTCCTACCAAATAGATTAAAATAACTTGGTGGATTTATTTCTTATCAATAGTTGTGTATATTTTTTATCAATACTTATTTTTTATTAATATTGAAATGAATTTAAATGAACGAATAAATATCAAGCATAGTCATGCCAAGTTTAACTAAATTTTGTGATCTTGCAACAATTTTATTTCAAACAAAATTTAGCAAGCAATTTTACCATTTCCTTTTTTTTTTTCTTTTATTATATTTTTTTCCTTAGAATTAAAATTCGTCATAAATTTCAACATTTTGAAAATATAAAAATTTTTTTTTTTTCAAATAACATCTCAATTATTTGAAAGTGTCTAAATTTTTTTTTTTTTTTCCTTTTGAAAAAACTTATTTGTGTGAATTTTTGTGTGTTAAATATTTTTTTAATAACGTGGTTTAAAATGAATTTTTTTGATAAATTTTAATAATACTATTATGAAAAGGAGATCTATGGTTATTTATAAATAAAAATAATTTATCCTTTTTTTTTTTTAAATATTAATTATTTCGAAATGTTTATCAATCTTATGAAGGATTCAAAATTGAAATTGTTAAATACCTGGTTGTTATTTCAACTGAAATTAAATGAAATGCTTTATTTCAATTAAGCTTAAATCAATTAATAGATTGACTCTCTATGAAATTTAATTTTTTTTATTTGAGTATAAATCAGTTAAGGTTCAGATTCGAATCCTGGCAGGTGGCATAGATGTTTGTTGGTGGTTCGGAATCCCCTTTAAACTGTAAATCCCGTCTAATTAGTTCAAAGTGCGTAAAAAGTGACCGTAGAGTGACAAACCAAACCAAAAAAGACATCAAATAGGATGTTCGCTTAAATTGTATTGGCGCGATGTGAGGGCAGCGTAGGAAAAAAACCTGTTTTATACCATGGATAGCACTTAATCTGCTACATATTTTCCATTCTGTTGTTGAAAGACATCAGATCAAGAGTCCGGCATTCAAAAATAACAGAATGGCTGTAAAGCCAGTGTGTTTCGTCGTAGTCCGATTGACTTAATTTGTGTATTTATGATTTTCTACAAAATAATTCAAATCTAGACTTATCGATGATTTTGTTTGTCGCTCTACGGTCCTTTTTGCACAATTTAGCCTAATTAGACCGGAACCTACAGTTTAACGTGAATTCCGAACAACTCGCAAACATCCATACCACCGCTAGGATTCGAACCAGAACCTTGTGTTACCCAAGGCCAGAGCAATAGACAATTGGCCATCAGACAACGTTGGTGTTTTGAAGTATGACTTTTAATAAATGTAATCCTTTTTATTCGATCTCTGTTTGGAAATGAATATTTTTTTCAAGCTACTCGAACTATATATTTTTCAAAAACTATACAAATTGTTAAAGTCCCAACCCATAACAAATACCCATGACACCACCAAGATTGGAACTTGATGACCGTGGTACCAACGGCCAGAGCGCTAGCCAATTGGTCATCTGGTCACCGAGATGAAGAGAGTGCGAAACATTCAGATGTCATCCAATAGGATCTTCGTTTATATTATACGGGTGTGATGCGAATGCAATGTAGCAAATATCCCGTTGTGTACCATGGAAAACGTTGAATCTGCTACATATTTTCCATTCTATTAACGAAGGATCAACCGTCCAGTATTTGAATGATTGTATAGCCAGTGTGTTTCACCACTGCGCAATGCACTTAATTTGTGTATTTTTCATTTTCTTCAAAATAATTCAGATGTAGAAGTATTGATGAGCTCTGTAACATGTTGTTTGATGGCCAATTGGCTATAGCCTATACTCTAGCCTTTGGTACTACAGCACTTGGCCTTTTTTGTCACTCGCCACTAGAACGTCAGATATGTAACAGATTCAGCGTTATCTCGAGTACACAAAGAGGGAATTGAAAATATGTTACACCGACATTGTGGCACCACAATTTGAAAAGCATATCCTGAAAGGTGGCATCTGAGGTCCAACATACTTCTCCCCCTCCTCCTCCTCGGCGGTTCGATGGCTGATTGGCTAGCACTCTTGCCTTTCGTACCACAGGCTTCATGTTCGAATCCTGGTGGGGGCATGGATGTTTGTGAATGGTTCGGAATCCACATTAAACTATAGTTCCCTGACCAATTAGCCTAAAGTGTGCACAAAATGACAGTAGAACGGCAAACCAAACTAAGATTTCCATGGTGACAATTTCCCCTTGGTACATATAATCTAATGGATCCATTATAATGAGTGACACTAAATCTGCTGATGTAAACAATTCCTTGAGTTGATAATGGATTTTTAAAAAAATACAAGACTACACCTCAGAATCTGCACCACCCTATGTTCTGCAACTCCATCTCACGTCTGCTCCTCAATCAGGTTAATTAGACAGCCCGCAGTTGAAGAGAAGAGTGTTCAAAACATTCAGATGCCATCCAATAGGATGTTCGTTTAATTTTATGGGTTCGATGTGAGTGCTGTGTAACAGAAACCCCGTTGTGTACCATGGAAAACGTTGAATTTGCTACATATTTGCCATTTTTTTGGCGAAGGATATCAGATCAAGTGTCTGGCATTCGAAAATAATAGAATGGTTGTAAAGCCAGTGTGCTTCATCGTTGTCCGATTGACTTAATTTGTGTATTCTTGATTTTCTTCAAAATAATTCAGATATAGACTTATTGATGATCTCTATAAGATTTGATTAGCTCTATTGATGAGCTTCACAAGATTTCCATGACTTCAATTTCCCCCTTTATCCGTGGTACTTGTAATGCCATGGATTCATTGTAATGAGGGACACTAAATCTGCTAGTGTAAGCAATTCCTTGAGTTGATAATATATACAAGACTTCACCTCAGATTTTGCTCCACCCTATGTTCCATAACTTGCTCGCGTCTGCTCCTCAATCATTCCATAAAGCTCTCACCCATAAATAGTTTCGGCCGGGCAAACAAAAAAAGCGAAACCCTTTAGCCGTAACGTGCATTGAAGCTGTTAAAACTCGGCAGAATGATGAACTCTCGATCTTTGTACACGCAAGAACATTCAACATTGATCTCGGAAACCATTAATAACCGTTTAATGGCGGCTCCTGTTGTTGAGCTGCTCTATTGGTTTTGGGGAAAGATCGATAATTTGCATTAACCTTTTCATACTCAAAACTAGTTTTGAAATCTCTTGCGAAAGATATTTTGTATTGAATATATGAATCTTGATTATGAAATCGGTTGGATTTTTAAGATTTAAATTGCTTTAATGTATCATATTAAAAGAGACTTCCCTTTATATGATTGCCGCCAATTCCAATTGCCATAAATATATACATAAATCAGTGTGTGTGGTGTTATAAGTTTAGTTATTTTTATTCAAACTTGTTTATGTATTTCATTAAACCTTCCAACATGTTAAACTTCAATGGAAATGAATATTCTCAACAAATAAAATCATATTTGTAGATTTTTAACCCTTTAATATTTTCATTCCCATGAAAAAAGCCATAAAATATTTTCTAAGTAGAAAAATTTAATATGTAAACAAAATATCTCTTCCCTACATTTTCTGTTATTGTTTTTCCTTATACCACTCTGTAGACAGCAACATCTAGATCCACTACAAGAACCCGTGTGGTCTCATGGAAATAGGGAAAGTGTTCTGATGGATTGGTTTGGGCTCTATGCTCATTTATGTTTTGTTCATTGCTTATGTTATGTTGGTCTATGGTCCTTCATTCACACTTTAAGCTAATTAGACATGCCGCAGTTGAGCAGAGGAGTGTGCAAAACATTCAGATGCCATCCAATAGAATGTTCGTTTAAATTGTATGGGTTCAATGTGAGTGCTGTGTAAAAGAAACCCCGTTGTGTACCATGAAAAATGTTGAATATGCTACATATTTGCCATTATTTTGGCGAAGGACATCAGATCAAGTGTCTAGCATTCGAAAATAATAGAATGGTTGTAAAGCCAGTGTTCTTCATTGTTGTCCAATTGACTTAATTTGTGTATTCTTGATTTTTCAAAATAGTTCAGATATACACTTATTGATGATCTGTATACGATTTGATGAGCTCTATTGATGAGCTTCACAAGATTTCCATGATTTCAATTTCCCCCTTTATTCGTGGTACAAGTAATCTAATGGATTCATTGTAATGAGAGACACTAAATCTGCTAGTGTAAGCAATTCCTTGAGTTGATAATATATACAAGACTTTACCTCAGAGTCTGCTCCACCCTATGTTCCATAACTTGCTAGCGTCTGCTCCTCAATCATTCCATAAAGCTCTCACCTATAAATAGTTTCGGCCGAACAAACAAAAAAAAGCGAAGCCATTTAGCCGTAACGTGCATTGAAGCTGTTAAAACTCTGCAGAATGATGAATTCTCGATCTTGCACGCGCAAGAACATTTAACATTGATCTCGGAAACCATTAATAACAGTCTAATGGCGGCTCCTGTTGTTGAGTTGCCATATTGGTTTTGGGGAAGATCGATAATTTGCATTAACCTTTTCATACTCAAAACTAGTTTTGAAATATCTTGCAAAAGATATTTTGTATTGAATGTATGAATCTTGATCGTGAAATCTGTTAGATTTTTAAAGCATGAATGTGTTTTAATTCGTCACATTAAAAAGACCTCTCCTTATATAACTGTCTTCAATTCTTTAATATATACATAATTATGTGTGTTTTGTGTTATAAGTTTAGTTATTCTTATGTATACATGTTTATGTATTTTATTAAATCTTTCAACATGTTAAACTTCAATGGAAATGAAGAATATTTTCATATATATTCACAACAAATAAAATTAAATTTGTAGATTTTTAACCCTTTAATCTCTTTATTCAGTGAAAAAAATGGCATAAAATAATTTTTATGTAAAAAAATTTAATATGTAAATAAAATATATTTTCCCTACATTTATTCTGTTATTATTTTTTTTTTTCTTATCCCATTTGGTAGACAGCAAGATCTAGACCAAGTCCAAGAACCAGTGTAATGTCACGTAAAGAAGGAAAGAGGAGGGGGCAGTTTCTCTTTTGAGGGGCCCTTCGTAGGTAGATTGATTTGATTTGTCTCTCTACGGTCATTTTCTGCACACTTTGGGCTATTAGAACGGAACCTACAGTTTAACGTGGAATCCGAACCCCTGTTAAACACCCATACCATTGTAAGGATTCGAATCTGAAGGATGTGTTATAAAAGGCCAGAGCGTAAGCCAATTGGCCTTCAGGCCGTTGATGAGGAGAGAAGTGTACAAAACATTCAGATGCCATCCATTAGGATATTCGTTTAAATAGCAAGGGTGCTATGTGAGTGCTGTGTTGCAAAAACCCCGCTTTGTACCATGAAATGCGTTGTATCTGCTACAGATTTGCTATTCAATTAGCGAAGGACATCAAATCAATTGTCTTGAATTCGAAAATAATAGAATTGTTGTAAAGCCATAGTATTTCGTCATTGCCCGATTCACTTAAACTGTGTATTTTTGATTTTCTTCAAAATAATTCACATGTAGACTTATCGATGGTTTTGTTTGTCGCTCTACGGTCAGTTTTTTTGCACACTTTAGGCTAATAAGACCGGAACCTGCAGTTTAACGTGGATTCCGAACCACTAACAAATATCCAACCATAGCCATCATTCGAACCTGAAGCCTGTGTCTCCAAAGGCTAAAGTGCTGGCCAATTGGCTATCAGGCAGCTAGACTTATCGATGAGTTTTATACGATTTGATGAGCTCTAAAAAGATTTCATGGTGTGACAATTTCCCCTTGGTACATGTAATCTAATGGATCCATTATAATAAGGGACACTAAATATGCCGGTGTAAACAATTCTTTCAGTTAATATTATATACAAGACTACAGAGTCTGATCCACCCTATGTTCGGTAACTCGCTCACGTCTGCTCCTCAATCATTCCATGAAGCTCTCACCTATAAATAGTTTCGGCCGAGCAAACAAAAAAGCGAAACCATTTAGCCGTAACGTGCATCGAAGCTGTTAAAACTCTGCAGAATGATGAACTCTCGATCTTTGCACACGCAAGAACATCAAACATTGATCTCGGAAACCATTAATAACCGTCTAATTGCGGCTCCTGTTGTTGGGCTGCTCTATTGGTTTTGGGGAAGATCGATAATTTGCATTAACCTTTTCATACTGAAAACACTAGTTTTGAAATGTCTTGCGGAAGATATTTTGTATTGAATCTTGATCATGAAATCGGTTAGATTTTTGAAGCATGAATGTGTTTGAATGCATCATATTAAAAAGACCTCTCCTTATATAACTGTTTTCAATTTATTAATATATATACATAATTCAGAGTGTGTTGTTTTAGCTATTCGTTTGTTAAAGTTTAGGTATTGTTATGCATACATGTTTATGTATATTTATTAAACCTTCCAACAAGTTAAACTTCAACGGAAATGGAGACTATTCTCATATATATTTTCAACAAATAAAATTTAATTTTTAGATTTTTAACCACCTTAATCTTTTTTTTCCCATAAGAAAAGGCATAAATAGTTTATAAGCCAAAAAGCAGTAACCAATAAAAACCAGCAAAATCCTCATGACTTTTGAAATCATATTCAGTATTTATTCAATGTTTTTTGGTAGTTCTGGTCCCATGTTAAGTTTGGAAAAATCATAAATCTGAACTTCAAAACACCAACGTTACCTGATTGACCATCAGGTAACAGGACTAGTGCTCTGGCCTTAGGTACCACAGGATTCAGGCTCGAATCCTGATGCTGCCATGGAGGCTTGTGAGTGGTTCTGAACCTATGATATACTGTAGATTCCGGTATAATTAGCCTAAAGTGTGCACAAAATGACCGTAGAGGGTCAAATCGAAACGCCAATTCTTGTGTCAAGCATGGATGCGTTAGGTTCTTGCATGTAATTCAGTTTTAATTAATGAAATCATGGACAAAATGAAATACTAGAATATATTGAAGAATAGTATGCAAAAGTGTCATAAATTTAAATTTAGCATTGTTTTATATTCCAACAAGACAACAATACGATCTAAATTTAAGGATTGTTGCTTCTTATCCCACTTGGTAGACATCTAGACCAAACCCACGAATCCATATGGACTCATGGTTAAAGGAGAAAATCTTCTTATCCCACTTAGGTTTAGTTTGTCGCTTTACTGGCATTTTGTTCACACTTTGGGCTAATTAAACCGAGACCTACAGTTTAACGTTGATTCGAATCACTATTAAACAACCATGTCACCTTCAAAAATTGAACTTGAAGCCTGTGGTACCAAAAGTCACTAACCAATTGGCCATCAGGTCGCTATTGCACTTGGAAGGCAGCAACATCTAGACCAAGTCCAAGAACCCGTGTGGTCTCGTGGAAGGAAGGAAAGGAAGCATCTTCTGCTGTAATGAAGCATTCGTACGTAGAAGTCTGACTTAGCTCCAGGAAGCTCTACAGTCATATGAAACTAAGACCTACGGCTTAAAAATGTATTCCGTACGACTACAAATGTACATAGCACCTTCCAGGACCCGAAACCTGTGGCGCCGAAGGCCAGACACTCGACCATTCAGGACTCAAATTTAATGGTAATTGTACAATTAAATCATCCTTTTTATTCTCCAGATCTCAATGGAATTGAAAATTAATGTGTTAGATGAAAAAATCAGGTTTAAAAACACAATATTTTTGGTGAAATCGCTTAACGCCCTCGAATAACAGGATTTTCTAAATGCAAAAGCGTATAGCAAAATATTATTTTATGTTCTTTTTTCTTTTCTTTGACAGTTTCTAATTAAATGTGTATGTCCTTTTATGTCCTAGAAGTTTATAGCTTCGATACGAAGATTACGCTAATAAAAAATACGGTTTTGGTTTTTAGCCTAATACATTTTCTTAATACATATTTTTGTTGTTCCCATAAATGTCGACCAAGAACGAGAACTTATTATTAATCTTTTAGTTCCTTAAAGAAGAAAGTGGGACAGATACTGGTATATACATACTCTATATTGGCAGTATATATACTGGTATATATATTCTATTTTAAGTTCAAGTAATTTGGTAGACCAAAAATCTTGAAAATACTAAGAAACTTTTTTTTTTAACTTTTACTATCTATTAAATATTTATTCCACTACTTACAGTAAATGTATAAAAGTAATTACATAAATGAAACTTCTCCTACGAACATTTAATACAATTCAGATTAAATTTTTAAAAAAGTATGTAAGCGTTTAATTAGAAATATAATTTATTTTTATTAAATATTCAATTGTTCATTACTTTAAAGCTTTGACACCTAACCAACTCGTCCGATTCCGAGCTCAATGTTATCCTTGAAAAATTTTTCTATCACTAAGATTTTACTTTTGTAGAATTAAAAAACTATAATTGCCAGGTAAGACGGTAAAAAAAATAATGATTCTCACTTTTTTTAGATGTTCAAAAGTTTTTTTTTTAAAGATTCGGTAGTTCACCATTCAGGTATTAAAACACTTATTAAAAAATGTTTCGGCAGACTCGTGGCTCAGTGGCAACGCTTGCCGATGGTCACCATTAAGGCTGAGGTTTGATCCGCTGGCTGCTTTGTTGTAGACACTGTTCAAAAACGTATATATACGTAGAACTGTTAAAAGTATAAAACTGTTTTAAAAAGTATAGAAGGTTGTTCTGCATTCGAGGCATAGAGTAAAAATATAAGAGAGGGGTTGCCATTCTTGGGGCAAACATAACTCTCGCGTGGCCACACCCTAAAGTGATTCACCCCTATCCACTCTCAGGAGTGACGTGTTGTGGTCACTTTCATGGTCACTCTGCCATTAATTTGTACCGGACTGGTCACTTTGTTTATTTGAGTTACCCCGACTCGTGCCTCAGTAGCAGTGTGAGCCTCTGGTGAGCATGAGGCATGAGGCTCAATCCGCCGGAGGCTTTGTTGTAGACACTGTTTCAAAAAGCGAGGAGCCTCGATGGCGTTTGGAATGTTCAGCATCCTACTCGTGGGTCGCACTACCTGGTGGGAGTTTTCCGGGGTTTTTTCCCATTGGGTAGTTCCCCTAAAAGTCCTTCCGGAAAGCCCTGCCTTATTTCTTCAGCGTCACGGAGACAAGTCAAAGATTCTACCTACCAATGCTCCAGCAGAACAAAAGCTGCCCTTCCCTTTCCATCCTTCCATGAAATCACAGGGATTCTTGGATTTGGTGTAGATGTTGCTCTCGACAATATGCTATATATGCGACGATGTTGTTATAAGAAACAAAAATAAAAAATTCTTCAAATTAAAAGAAAAGAAATTCGGACAGGTGGAGACTGCTCTTTCAATACATGTAAAGTGTAAATAAAAATTTACACGTGTCGGGAGTGTAAATAAAAATTTGGCATGAAACCAGAAAAAAAACTTTTTGAATATATTTTTATTTTAATTTTCCTTTCGTGGGGAAATACCTAATTTCTTAAATTAGGCCCTGTCCAGGATCTCCTAGATACAGATATATCTATATACATATAAAGTGTAAATAAAAAATTTACCGTCGGGAGTAAATAAAAATTTGGCATGAAAACCAGAAAAAAAAATTTTTGTCAGTGGGGAAATACAACTAATTTCTTAAATTAGCCTTGTCCATCCAGATACAGGTCTATCCTCGTTTTTAAAACAGTGTCTACAACAGAGCCATCAGCGGATTGAATCTCTTAATGCTCGTCAGCGGCGCTCAGCTCACGTTACCACTGAGCCACGAATCGGACACCACGAGTCATTTCATTTCTTGAATGAAGTTAACTGTTTTTAAACTCTCCTTTTATAATACTAGTTTGGAGAAACATAAAAAAGTACTGCATAGCGGATATTGTTTATGTCTCGATTGTATAATCGATATAATCGAGACTGATTATCTCTTTGATGACCCGCTTATCTACTTTTTATTTGTTTTTATCTTGCGTTATATATATGGCTTTTTCATCAGGAATGGTCAAAACATTAGAACATTATTGAACTATAACAACATTGTAAGTTTTCTGAAACTTTACTATAAAAAAATAATATGAGTATATTTTTGCTTAGAAGCTTTAATTTTAGCAATTAGAATAAGCAAATATCTACAACCAGATAATAAAAAAATGCAAAATTAATTATACTAAGTTATTTTCTCGAGTTAATTTAAAATTACGTTTGTAATTTTTTTTTTCATTTCCTTGCTTAATTTGAATTTCTCATAAGTAATAATCATTTAAAAATTCATATACAACTGCAAGCTGCTGTCAGCTAAAAACAACATTAACTTTTATTACAATGTTACATTATTTTTAAAAATTTATACTTGTGAACTTCATTCTTTTTAATACTTCATTCTTTTTTAATTATTAAAAATAATTAAGTCACCATTACAGATCGTATACATTATAGAATACCATAAACTGCTCTATGGAAAAAGTTATTGGGGCAGCATGGAAAACAAGCTTCAAAATATTAAAAGTTTTATTTGAAGAAATATAATTAGATTAAAACCTAAATTATAAATGAAAAAGAAAACAATGTCAAATACAAGCATCCTAAACGGGGGTGACACCTGACATTACAAATCTTTTGCCAATTTTTTATGAGATTGTAATTAGAATTATATGTTCTTAAACAGTTATATAAATTATAATTTGTGAGCTTTGATCAATATTTGATTTAAGCGCAGAAATTATATGTAGTTTCAAAATATGAGCAATTTATTAGAGCATATTTCTTAAAATAGGATATTTATCTTTATGAACCAAATTCCAAAACTTGCAAATTCCAAAATAATGCTGTTTCAAGACAGTTTGAAGATTCTGAATGGTGTAAGAACAAAAATATATAACTATATAAATATTAGATGGGATCACACTCTGTATTGAATTTAACCATACATTGAACTCAAATACTATGCCTTTATGAATGTATTTAGTAAGGATCCACCATGCATTTCCACAAAAAAGCTATAACATTGAATCAAAGTTGATAGATCTTTCTTTCAAGGACGGGTTGATCCTTACGTTAGACTTAAGACTCCTTCCCACCGAGGCGTGAGGCGGCGACGCGTCATGAGGCAGGCGAGAAAATGTTTTCAACCCGTTCACAGAGAAACGTCAGAAATCACTTTACGAGTAGTGAAGTTCCGCTTCGAGTTGAAAGTGGGTCAACTCGAAGCGGTGCATTTCAAATCGGTTTCAGGCGAACGCGGTGAGGCTAGTGATTGGTCAACGCTTCAACGCCTCACGCCTCAGTGGGAACGAGCCTTTAAACTCTACACGGTTTTTTCCCTGCAAGTTAAGCATTGAAACCGATGATTTGGTAGGAAAAAATGTACAAAAGAGTAGAATGAAGAGTTCCATTGTGTATGGAGAGTACAAAGACCCTTAACAAACTGGCTTTTAAGATGATTTGATGATTTTGCAAATATTTGCTATATAATTGGGTGTTATGTGTTGCAGTTGTGCAATGTAGTCTTAGCAATTAAAGACTATTTCTCTCGCTTTGGAGAAGTTTGTGATTGTGTTGTAATGAAAAACAGTGAAACTGGCAAGTCACGAGGATTTGGTTTTGTAACTTTTAAAGATGTTAGTTGTGTGGCTAAAGTTTTAGCAAATGGACCTCATGAGGTGGATAATAGCACAGTAAGTGAAAAAAATATTCTCTAGTTGCCTGATTATATGTTATCAATTTCAATTGTATAGGGTTAGCTTATTTAGAATCTAGATATAATATGTTAATTAATACATTTCAAGTTAGGGTCTGATGGCGCTCGGTACTACAGGTTTCGAGTTCGAATCCCAGCTTTTCCATGGATGTTTGTAGTGGTTCGAAATCCACTTTAAACCATAGATCCCGGTCTAATAGGATCGTAGAGCGTTGTAAGGATAGTGTTACTCGTGTCCGTAGCTTATCTTCAGGCTACACGTGCCCCCTGGGTAGTGCTAAATGAGTAGCGTCGGTGCAGCTCTTGCTTATAGTATAAAGATAACTGTATAGCTATTTGCCAGCGGCATTAGAAAAAAAACCCTGCAAATATTATATGTCAAAGTTAGATTACATTATGTTAAACAACCAACATTTGAAGGCAAATAAAAAATTTTGAAGTATGAATCAAAACTTCAATTAAAAAATTTTTTCTAATGCAGCTGTCAAATATTTAGATAGTTATCTTTTATACCATAAGCAAAGCCTGTACCGACGTTACTCACTTAGCACTACCCAGGGAACACGTGCAGCTTAAAGATATGCTACGGACGCGACTAACACTACCTCTAAAAAAGCTCTACGATCGTATTAGGCAGGGTCCGACGGTTTAAAGTGGATTCCGAACCACTACAACCATCCATGGCACAGCCAGGACTCGAACCCGAAACCTGTGGAACCGAGCACTAGAACGCTAGAGCCACTCGGCCATCAAATGAATCAAAACTTTAATTAAAATTCAATCAATGTGAATCAAATAAAATCATCTGACCTAAATCTCAATGCAACCAAAAATATATATATGAAAATGGATGGTAAGCCAAACCGGTGCTCCATTTCCTTGTCAGATTAACGATTGTCTGTCGCATCTCTATGGTTACGTGTCTGTTTTTGCCAATTCCGGAATCCTCGCTCGTGTGAGACAAAACAGTCTCCTTTTGCAGCTGATTGCGAAAAAGAAAAGAAACTCTTTTCTACTCCTCACCCATTTAGAATAAAGTAACAAAATTTATGGCTAGACTGGATGTCGTAACTAAAGGCATGGATTAGGAAAAGATGGAAATTTGCGAAGTAGCTTCGTCAATTAGATGTATCATTACAATGAGAGTTTATTACTCGTGGACATGAGTTTACTTTGTTATGATGTCTTTCCAGCAGACAAAAAAGGAAAATTTTTCGTAAAATAAGAATTAGAGTTATTTAAATATGAATTTATAGTTCTACTAGCTAATCATTGGAAATATAAATGTCCAGTTTAGAAACTGAAACAGACGTATCGATTACTTATTAATCAGACATATGAGGACATACCCATACGGTGTTGGTCCGACATACGAGACGCAATGTAATGTTGAATGAAAAACAGTTTTAAAATAGATGAAGGGTTTGGTTTGTCGCTCTTTGGTCATTTTGT
>BPLR01020915.1:0-105241 GCA_021605095.1 Caerostris extrusa
TCATGGGATGTTCGACCTGCACTGCAGGATACTGAGGATAAGTCACAACAACCGTTTGATGATAGGCTATCCATGACATATATAAGTGAAACACTATACCCATTACCTATGTTTAAACATATTATCTCATTTTAATATAAAATTTTATCATTCTCTTTTATTAATCTGTAGATATTTTAGGTATCTTTTATTTTTTATATGTCTCATTCTTTTATAATACGACATTAAATAAACCCTGCATTAATATTTTCTTACAGATAGATACTAGAGAGTTAAAGTAAACTACCGAAAAGAAAAGAATGAACATAAGTATTTTTTTCATGGTGCTTCCATGCGTTCGGTTAATGCTCTGCTACTTTGAATGTATTATGTATTAAACAGCTAATACATCTTCTCATGGACGACTGCACTTAATTGACTGCGATTCAATGTCCCACGTTTGGGAAAACAAGGGATTAAATGTTTAGATGTTTCTCACAGATTACTTTGTAGGCTTTTCTCATAACATGTTCGCGACAGAAAGTCGGCAATCGATTAGAAGTGCTTCTGTGCCTTCAAATCGGTTGTTGCTCTCAGAAAAAGAAAACGCATTTTAACAAAAAAGGGTAAAAACTCTTAACGTAAATGTTGTTTTATTTTAGTTTCGTTATGGTGAATGGTAAAATCCATTTATTTATTTTTAAACTATGAATGGATTGATTTGAAATGTGGTATACTTAATAATATGAAAGTGAAGAAATGCTAAAGAAAATTATAAAATATTTTAAAAAGTCTTCAATAAGCTTTTTTTAGTGCATTTTATTGAAAATGCATTACTTTTCAAAAAGTTATAAAAAAAAAAAAATAGCAGAAATTCGTTTTTAAATTATATAAACCGGAATAATTTTATTTGACATTAAAAAAAATTAAAATGAAAAATTATTTATCAAAGTAGATAATGGGTATTGTTGTTGCGATTAATTCTTAGTGTCCTGCAGGGCGGGACACTGAGAATTAACTAACGCCCATTGATGTTAGAATAACAGAAATAACGCGCAGAGTTTGTGTGCAGATCAAGTGAGGCTGCTGACTTCTACTGCAGCCACTTTTCAAAAATTACAAGATTTGACAGATATTGTGATAACACCAGTCTCGCGTCGTCACTACTCACGAATAGCGGGACAAATACCCCTAAAAGTCTTCCAGGAAGGCAAAATCCTTTTCTTCCATCGTCCCAATCTATGACCTGTTTGTGGTACATTTATACGGGTGAAATACCGCTAAAAGTCCTCCAGGAAGGCAAAATCTTCTGCTTCCATCGTCCCATTCTATGACCTGTTTGTGGTACACTTATACGGGGAAAATACCCCCTAAAAGTCCTCCAGGAAGGCAAAGTCATCTTCTTCCATCGTCCCATTCTATGACCTGTTTGTGGTACACTTATACGGGGCAAAATACCCCTAAAAGTCGTCTAAGAAGGCAACATCCTCTCCTTCCATCGTACCATTCTATAACTTGTTCGTGGTACACATATACGGGACAAATACCGCTAAAAGTCCTCCAAGAATCCCTCTCCTTCCATCATTCTATTCCATGACCTGTTCGTGGTACACATATACGGGAGTCCTCCAAGAAATCATATTCCATGACCTGTTCATGGTACACATATACGGACAAATTCCCCAAGAGGCCCCTCTCCTTCCATCATTCTATTCCATGACCTGTTCGTGGTACACTTGGTACAGGGTACACGTGACAAATACCCCTAAAAGTCCTCTAAGAAGGAAAAATCCTCTGTTTCCATCGTACCCTTAAAAGTCCTGTTCGGGTTCACATATATGGGCCACAAATACCCACAAAATTCCTGTTCGTGGTACACATATATGGGACAAATACCACTAAAAGTCTTGTTCGTGGTACACATATGAGGACAAATACCCCTAAAAGTCCTATTCGTGGTGCAGAAATAGCTGGATAAATACCCTTAACATCCTACAAGAAGTCAAAGTCCTATAAAGTCCTATTCGTGGTGCAGAAATAGCTGGACAAATACCCTTAACATCCTACAAGAAGTCAAAGTCCTATCCTTCCATTCTATGATGTGTTCGTGGTACACATATATGAGACAAATACCCCTAAAAGTCTTATTCGGGGTGCACATATATGGTAGGACTAACATTTGGACACTTCGGAGGAACTAGCATTTAAGCATTTTTATATATCTTTATAATTAAATTGCCGAAATAATTATTCAAATTTTTCTTCTTCGTGTGCGCTCTTGCGTGCGCTTAAAAATTTATTCTACGCTACACTTGACAAAAATTTCGAATCGCGCTTTTACCCCAAAGGTAGCAATTACTGAGTCTCTTAATGTCTTCCAGAACTTAAAACGATTCCATTTCGCATTCCTTGGCAGTGCATCAGACTTCATTAGCATTTTTCGTGCCGATCGAAATTGCGAATCCTTTTAAGATTTGATTCGCGAATCACTTCCGCCCAGTTGGAATGCGCGCTCCACATGGAAGACATGGAAGTAATTTTCAAGGTTAAAGGGATGGTTCACGATAAATTCCCACGTCGCAAATACCAGGAGATCACGAATAAGAAGCATTTTCACGGTCGGCGATCGGAGCCAATTTACCGGAACCGAACTCGAATCTTCCTGTAGTATTTTGTGTGTTCCTCTCATGTCGATTTCGATTTCGCTTTTACACGGGCCGATGGGCAACGTAGCCCGAAGTAGGTCTGAAAGTCATGCTTCTGGTGGTGGCGCGTGTGCAGTTGCGTAATGTTTGTCATCAACAACTGCAAAAATTATTAAAATTAAATGGAAGAATGAATATCAGATTGCATAATGCATCATTTAGGTATTTTTGTTCATATGAAACTAGGATTAATCATGACTGCTTAAGAGTTGAGGTTACGATTTGAGAGATTTGTCTTTGCCTTAAAGCCATTTACATATAGCTTGGACAGACTTACTGTTGGACTAAGGCAACTAACCTAACAATTCTGATTATTAGACTAATTGCTTATTTTTTAATTTTCATACTAACGTAATCAGCTGTTTAATGTTAAATTCTCCAAGAAAGCAAATATTGCTTTTTGTTGTTTTGGAAGAATGATTAAATTGCCTAATGCATTATTTCGGTATTTTTCTACATATGAAATAGGATTAATCATGACTGTTTCAGAAGGTTACGAGTTGAGAGATTAGTCTGTCTCTTAAAGCCATTTATATATGATAAATTAGTGTGCAATTTGACCACATATATTTCAGCTTTAACTAGCTTATTGTTGTCATCAACAACTGCAACTATAGCGACTAGCCTAACAATTCTGATTATTAGACTAATTGCTTGTTTTCTTTATTTTCGCAGTAACGCTGTAAATCAGCTGTTTAATGTTAAATTCCATAAGAATTTAAGATACTCCTTCCGTTTTGAGCGGCCTGATGGCCGATTGGCTATCTCTCTGGCCTTTGGTACCATAGGATACAGCTTTGAAATCTGGCGGTGGCATGAATATTTGTTGACGCTTCGGAATCCACGTTAAACTGTAAGTCCCGGACTAATTAGCCTAAAGTGGGCACAAAATGACCGTAGAGCGACAAACCAAAAACCTTCTATCTCTGAAGGGGAGGTTACGAATTGAGAGATTTGTCTTTGCCTTAAAGCCATTTATACGTAGTAGATGATAAATTAACTTGCAGTTTGACTACATACGAGTATGTTGCACCTTGGACAGGCTTATTGTAGGACTAAGGCTATTAATCTTACAATTTTGATTATTAGACTAATTTGTTTTTTTAATTTTCATCGTAATGCTAAATCTGCTGTGTAATGTTAAATTCTACATGAATTCAAGATTCTCCTTCTGTTTCTGAGCTGCCTGATGGTCAATTAGATAGCTCTCTGGCTTTTTGGTACCAGCTTTCAGCTTTGAATCCTGGCAGTGGAATGGATATTTGTTGGTGGTTCGAAATCCATGTTAAACTCTAGATCCCGGTCTAATTAGCCTAAAGTGTGCACAAAATGACTGTAGAGCGATAAACTAAAACCAAAAACTTGTTTTTGAAGAGGGGGTTACGAACTGAGAGATATGTATTTGCTTTAAAGCCATTTATAGATGATAAATTAACTTGCAAGTTTGACTACATACGAGTATGTTTCACCTTGGGCAGGCTTGTTGTCGTACTAAGGCTATTAACCTTACAATTTGATTATTAGGTTAATTGCCTGTTTTTTTAATTTTCATTGTAACGATAAATTTGCTGTGTAATGTTAAATTCTCCAAGAATTTAAGATTCACCTTCTGTTTCTGAAGAGGGGTTACGAACTGAGAGATTTGCACTTGCCTTAAAGCAATTTTTACATGATAAATTAACATGCGGTTTGACTACATATGTTTAATCTTGGACAGGCTTATAGTTTGGCTAAAGCAACTAGCCTAACAATTCGGATTAATAGACTAATTGCTTTGTTTCTTAATTTTCGTAGTAACGCTTAATCTGCTGTGTAATGATAAATTCTCTAAGAAAATAAATATTGCCTTTTGTTGCCTTGGAAGAATGATTAGATTGCCTAATGCACCATTTCGGTATTTTTCTACATCTACATTCTAGGACTAATTATGTCTGTTTAAGAAGAGAAGGTTACGAACTGAGAGATTTGTCTTTGTTTTATAGCCAGTTATAGATAATAAGTTAACATGCAGTTTGACTACATATGTTTAATCTCGGACAGGGTTTATTGTCCGACTAAGGCAACTAGCCTAACAATTTTGATTATTAGACTAATTGCTTGTTTTCTTAATTTTCGCAGTAACGCTAAATCTGCCTTGTAATGTTAAATTCTGCAGTAAAACAAATATTGCTTTTGTTGCCTTGGAATATTGGCTTGGAAGAATGAATATTAGATAGCATAATGCATCATTTCGGTGTTTTTTTGCATATGAAATAGGATTAATCAGGGCTGTTTAAGAAGAGGAGGTTACGAACTGAGAGATTTGCCTTTGTCTTAAAGCCATTTATTGATGATAAATTTGCGCGCAGTTTGACTACAAATTTTGTGTGTTCATGTCGATTTCGATTTCGCTTTTACACGGGGCCGATGGGCAGCGTAGCCCGAAGTAGGTCTGAAAGTCATGCTTCTGGTGGTGGCGCGTGTGTAGGTTGCGTAATGTTTGTCATCAACAGTTGCAAAAATTTGGAATAATGAGTATTAGATTGCATGATGCATCATTTAGGTATTTTTGTTCATATGAACTAGGATTAATCATGACTGCTCAAGAAGGTTTCGATTTGAGAGATTTGCCTTTGCCTTAAAGCCATTTATAGATGATAAATTAGCGTGCAGTTTGACTACATATGTTTCACATGATAGGCTTATTGTCGGACTGAGGCTATTAATCTTACAATTCTGATTATTAGACTGATTGCTTGTTTTCTTAATTTTTGCAGTAACGCTAAATCAGCTGTGTAATGTTAAATTCCAGAAGAATTTAAGATACTCCTTCTGTTTTGAACGGCCTGATGGCCGATTGGCTATCTCTCTGATCTTTGGTACCATAGGCTACAGCTTCGAAACCTGGTGGTGGCATGGATATTTGTTGGTGCTTCGGAATCCACGTTAAACTGTAGGACTAATTAGCCTAAAGTGTGCACAAAATGACCGTAGAGCGACAAACCAAAACCATCTATTTCTGAAGAGGAGGTTACAAATTGAGAAATTTGTCTTTGCCTTAAAGCCATTTATAGATAATACATTAACGTGCAGTTTGACTACATACGTTTCACCTTGGACAGGTTTATTGTCGGACTAAGGTTATTAACCTTACAATTCTGATTATTAGATTAATTGCTTTTTTAAAAATTTTTGTAGAATTGCTTGGTTTTTTTTAAAGTTTTGTGGTTCGGAATCCACATTAAGCCGTAGGTCCCGGTTTTATATGACTGTAGAGCATCACGGAGCACAGTCAGACTTCTCACCCACGTCATTCCCAAACTGTAAAGGGGCAACTCAGCTCTAGATACAGTGATGTGGTGTAGTGTAGAAGTAGTAGTGCCATGAATGATAATGAGAGTCTAGATAGAGAGTGGCCAACCCGCTTCCCACCTTGAACTTTTTTCGGCCCGTGAAATTTATCACGCTTTTACAAAATATATTTATTTTATAACGGTCAAAATAGTGAAAAGCAATGTATTAAAACAGTATATTATTTTTGCATCCATATATTCAAAAATTAACTGTCGAAATTATGAGAAAAATTGAACTTTGATTTTAAAATAATATTCTTCCGAATATAAGGCAGATATTACCTGTTGTATTCAATTCCTTCTATTAGCTCACACTCTCCCTATATATATCTTGTTCAAATTTTCAATCGTTAATAGAATACTTTTTATTTATCCACTCAAGTTCGAATACATTTTTTTAAACTTGTAGTGGATGACACTTGATGTTAATACGGTTTTTTCAAATATTAATTCAGTAATTAAATTTAATTCATTAATTTTAGTTTTTTTAGATTTAAGTCGCATATATCTGGCAATAGATGGCACCAGATAAACTTAAAAAAAAATGAATGAAAATTATTTATAAAGGACTTTTTGCAATAAAAAAAAAAAAGTAGGAATTAGTAGTGAAAAAAAAAAAGTAGGAATTGACTTTAAAAAATATTTTTTTTATATGACTTGTTTATGAGTTTACAGTTATGAACTCACGATTCGCCTTCATCATGAAGCATCTAATATGACAGGTCCTATGTTTCAGTAAGTGATCTCAGACGCAGTGACCATCAATATATATTCGAGAAATCTGGCGCAGAAAATTGTTAGTTCTTTTGGTTCAACTTACACCTATGAATCTTTTTTTTTTTTTTTCTCTTTTGAAAATGACACACCCATTACGATGTGCAAATACCCAAACTGAAATCGATTTGCGAAAGCTAAGTGAAAAAGTAGAGAAACAAATATCGCACTAGTAAAATAAATATTTCTTAATGATTTAAATTTTTATCATTTCGTTTATATGTAATTTTTAGTGCCGTGTATTTTCTTTATAATGTGCGTTTAGTATCATCATTATTATTACATTATCAATGTTTACATGTAAAAATATTAGTAAGCACACAAATAATAACTCCTATAACTAATATAACAAAAATTAAATTTACTAACGAAATAACTATTTAACTACAACATATTAATAACTAAATTTCCTATTACTGCTATAACTAATATAACAAATAATAAAACAATAACTAATATAACTATAATGAATTTCAATTTTTCACTCCAAAAATGTCTATAGTGGGTCTAAATATAATATGGGGGATATATAATTCTACATGCGCCCTGCGGAGTTATGTTGCATTTCCAAAGGGGCCCACAAAATCATTGAGGTTGGCCACCCCTGGTCCTATACGATTGACCGTTTCCTTGCCTGGGCTGTTATGTCTTGAATAAAAATGATGATCTATATTAATCCTATTTTTTAAAATCTTTTCCTTATAAACAAATATATCATTAAAATTTTTTAAGATCCCACTAAACAACAATTAATTAATAATATTTCCTTCCCAATTTTTAAGACTACTGAAAACAAGTAATATTAAAAAAGTTTTTAAGTCAATTCCTACTTTTTTTCCACTCTATTGCAGAAAGTCCTTTATAAATAATTTTCATTCATTTTTTTAAGTTTATCTGGCGCCATTTATTGGTAGATATATGCAACTTAAATCTAAAATAAAACTAAAATTAATTAATTAAATTTAATTACTGAATTAATATTTGGAAAAACTGTTAAAAAATGTATTTGAACTTGAGTGAATGAATAAAAAGTATTTTATTACAATTGAAAATTTGAACACGATATATATAGGGAGAGTATCAGCTAATAGAAGGAATTGAAGAATAAGAAAAACGAGCTTGTTGAAAGTAACACATAGCTGTTGAACTTTCATCGCCATTTCTCTCTCTCACACTGAACATCTTTTGTTCCCTTTTTGCAGAACCTCTCTCATCTGGATGCATCTCACAACGATCTGGAAGACCTGGAAGTGTCGAGGTTGCTGAAACTCGAGACCCTGGTCGTCAGCCAGAACGCTCTCAAGACCCTCAACCTGGAAGGATCCAGGCTTCGCACTCTTAAAGCAGACGGAAACGGTATGGTACACACATAGCACACATACAACACGACATGAATTTTCCATTAAGAGTCCAGCTTCGGTCCAGATCTATATCTGGAGTGTAGCTCTTTGTTGGTTTCTCTCGCATAAACCCGGTCGAGCGTGAAATTGACGCAAAGTGGTGGTAGTCCGTGGTAGGAATTGGAAAGAAAAAAAATGTTGTATCGGTTTCGAAGTGCACAATCGATGCAATTCGAAGAAGGATTCTGATGCCGTTACTGCGTCTTGCTCTGGTAACTTTCACATTGGGATCTTCTTCTTTTATTATTATTGAATTATTATGGGGTTCTTAAAACATGTACCTGATTGAAAGTTTTCACAGACCCAAATATTTGATCACGTAGGCATTGAGATTAGAATATAATTATTTTAATCTAATTGATTTCGCAATATAAGAATTCATATATAGTAGTAGTACCTCGGTATGTATCCGTTTTGGCATAAGTTTCAACTTGATATTCTGTTTGGACACAAAAATTTTATTTGATATGCGAGTTTTATTTGGAATAAAACTTCCGTGCTTAAAATCGTAGATCAGAGTATCACTCTGACAAAGCTAATAAACAAGCTCTAATATCGTTGTTTGGAATGAACAGACAATATCTTTTTCGTCATTGGCTAGCGCTGTGGCCATTGGTATCCAAAAGCTTTAGGTTTGAATCCTGGAGGTGAATGTTCGTATGTGGTTCAGAATCCACCTTAAACTGTAGGTTTGAATCTAATTAGCCCAAAGAGTATAAAAAGGACCATAGAGCGATAAACTAAAAAACTTAAGTCATTGGTGTAACAACTCCATGATGGGCAAACG
This sequence comes from Caerostris extrusa, assembly GCA_021605095.1. NCBI lineage: Eukaryota > Metazoa > Arthropoda > Arachnida > Araneae > Araneidae > Caerostris > Caerostris extrusa. Next base: position 8,978 of record BPLR01020915.1, read on the forward strand.
CCATCTGCCAATTGGCAGATTTCTAGACAGGAGATATTTGCTTTTTATGGGGTAGGGTTCCCAGCCGTACTCTCTACAGCCACATTAGACCGGGACTTACGGTATAAAGTGGATTCCGAATTATCATAAGCATCTATGGCACTGCGGGGACCCGAACACGAAACTTGTGGCACCGAGAGCCATTCACGTGGCCATCAAGCCTTCCAGGCAATATCACATTTCTGAAACATCCCGAGGAGGAGACAAAAGATAGTAGAATCTTCGGATAGATTTATAGATTGAAGATTCTTCGGATAGAATTTCAGTAAATTTCAAATCTAGTGATCCTCAATTGGATCCAAGTAATGAAAAGAAGCAGAATGAGAAAAATTAAATTCAGTAAATTTTCATCCATATATGTATTTTATCTAACTGCTTTTGTATTATGTATTTTAATATTAAGCAGTGTTTACATGAGCCCACCATGAGCCAATGACGGAAGAAGTTTTTCTTATTCGTGAAAATGGCATATTTATTTTCCCTGTATTTGTTATGAGAAAAATTCATTCGAAATGCTTCCTGTTTGGTACAAGTCTAAAGATCTGTTTCAGATCCTTTCATCTCGCAAAAAAATGTTAGAAGGAATCAAGTGATAAATCTCGAAATAACGCTGCATAAAGTACCTTTTTATTTCTTTACATTATATTTCTTAAGTTTATCAAAATGAGTTTTTTTATTAATTTCCGAAATTCTTTATATCATTAGTTTGTGGCGTCGTCGCCATAACGAAAAATTTGATGTTAGCGAAATGCGCACTCGTCTAAAAGAAAAATGCCAAGCGCACACTAGAAATATCAATAGAATACCATAAATAATAAGCATTACTAGAATTTTTTCAATTCAATTTATATATGGATTTTGAATTTTGATAAATTTTTTGAGATAAAACGAACTCTCATCTTTATACACGGATAGTTTTATTTTCGGAAATATGCGGTATTTTATTTTATTATATATTTAAAAAACAACGGTCTTAGTACGGTCTGACAACGGCCTGTAGAGCGTAGAAAAGTGCTAGTGCAAATAAAACGAGAGAATTTCTTTAATTGAGTAAACAAAATAATATAGTTGTAATCGAATTGAATTTAAAATAATTCTGCTCGATAGATTTAATAAGTAAAAATAAAACTTTTATTTATCTAATATATTGTTTTTCTAAAAAAATATAATTTAAACATGGAACTGCTATTAAAACTGTTAACTACTGTTAATTACTGTTAACTAAAACATTAAACTGGTTTTTTTTCAGAATTAGAAACAATCAGTTGCAAGCAAGTTCCTTTATATCTGGAAAGACTAGATATTTCCCAGTAAGTATAAATGCTTTCAAATTTTACCGGCCAGTGAACACTAGTAAAGATGTATTTTTTAATTTTAGCTTAATTAAAAGTTATTTAAGCATTGAAGCGATTTTTGTATATGTTTTCCCAACGTATTCTCATTTTACGGTTGATTCTCTTTTCACATTCGATTCTATAATAATGAATATATTTAATTTCACGGGATTTAAATCTATGTCAAATTTTAGATTTAAATCTATATACAAATTTTGTGAGCGAATCGAATTAACTTAGAAGTGAAAATATTTTTTTATCTTTGCGAATCTTTTTTACTTCTTGCGACACGGGTTCCTCTAATGAATGCTTTAACCATAATGAAGAAATGATTTTTTTCCCGACTGGACGTTAAAGGCAATTGACACCATTTTTGCGTATCGTTTAGGAGAAAAATCTGAAGAAATTCTCACCAAGTTGCTGGATTGTCGATGCCAGACGCATTTACACGTTGTCGCTATCAGGTCTCTTCGTTTGTAGAATCATTGACTGCAACGTACCCACAAATGATTCGAATTCCTGTGTCGTCTTGCTCTTTAGCTGTGTATATTACACTGAGCAAAGAAAGGAGTGGGCTATTTGAAATTTGGAACTTATTTTTGAAGATAACGTAATAACTGAGGACCTATATAAAAATGTGCTACTTATTATACAGGGTATATCTAGTGTGTAATGTGTCTATATGCAAATATTAATATGTGAAATACTGTCACTGCTTTTAGTGAAGAGGAAATTAGATGGCGATTATAATAGTCAATCTGCCTGGTTGGAGTTTTCCACATTTTCTCCACCATGACATACAAATGTATGTGTAATTACCTCTAAAAGTGCTCCAGAAGGCAATGTCCCCCTCTCATCACCAGTCGGTGGGCTATTTGTGACATACATAAGAGGAACATAAAGCCCACTGATATTCAACATCAAAATAATAATACTGCTTACAGCTATTATACATAATAATATTCAACAACTTTGTACTAAATCATGATCAACAGCTATTTTACAAGGTGACACTGGTTTTGTACTTGATTGTGATGGTCGTTGCATTTACGACTTTCAGAAACAAGGAGATTCGATTACGATAGTCTTCCATCTACAAATAGACTGCCTGGTGCCTTTTTGAGTTATCTTTCATATGACATACAAATACAAATATTTAACCTTGAATTCAATGTGTACATTCATATTGCACTTAATTTAGAAATTCGCTCTCTATTACGCAATTTTTTTGTAGCATAAGTAGTAAAACATTATTATGATTATTAATGATATTTATTGTTTTTTTCCGTAGCAATAACTTCGAATTCTTGCCCGAGTGGATCACCGACGCTAAATCCTTACACACGATTTCAGCAGACCACAATAACCTGTCCCACGTTCCTACAGAGTAAATTCCTTTTTTTCTTTTTTCTTTCAATTGTACATTTATTCATTTAAGTGTACCTGTCTCAGATAAATATATATTGAATTGCTTAAAAATCATAATAGAAAAAAATCAAAATATTCTATAAAGTGTGATTGACTCTATTAACCGTAGTACAAAAATATTAATAACTGGTAAAGGTGCATTTCTGCACTCCTAAATACATTAGCCAAAATTCATTTCGAAAATTTTAATTTTAATTAATATAAAATTACATTTTTTAAAATGAATTTGCTTTCAGTGTTAATTAATGCTGTAATGGATCATCCCCCACCCCCAAAAACATAGTTCTATTTCAGAAAATTTTTAATACTAAAAGTGAAAATATGCATTATTAGAATTATAATCAATAAATTTTTTATCCTGTTTATTTTATTATAAAAGTTCAAGTATAAATTTAATCAATGAAATGTTACATTGATTTAGTTTTCGAGATAACCCCAAGATACATCGCTTCTATTAACACTATTCTATTGTTAGTTATTATGAAAACAAATTGCTAAAAGTAAAGGCAATTCGCCATAATCAATAAATTAAAACGCAGTTACTCGAAAATTCTATAGGTACTGAAGGACGCCGAGATAAATGTCTGTATAACAACATGAAATTGCGTTAAAAATAAATATTGCCATATGTACAATATCATGAGGGGGGCCTGATGGCCGAATAGCGCTCTGGCGTTCGGTACCACAGGTATCGGGTTCAAACCCGGCGTTGCCCATGGACGTGTGTAGGGGTTCGAATACTTTAAAAGGTCCCGGTCCTAAGAGGATCGTAGAAGGGGGCATTGTTACTCCGCGTCCGTTTAGTCCAGTTACACGCGCCCCTGGGTAATGCAATGTGTTCGGCGCAGTATGGCGAAAGATCACTTGTGCATTAGTGGAAAAGAAAACAATATCATGAGTATTTGCATTATTTTAAGGTAGCCTAAAATATTTGATTTAGTCTTCAGTGAATTGCGTAATTATTTATATTATATTTTTTAATTTATATGCCATGAATTGTATCTATTTGTATAATTATAACTTATATGCCATGAATGGTATCTTTATATACTCATAATATTATTTTTTGCTACCGTAAAGGATATTTTCATGCTGCAACCTCATGGACCTGAGGCTGAACCACAACCTGCTGGTCAAATTTCCTGACTTTCTCTCCCAGTGCCATATGAAGTCGCTCTCCCTCCAGTATAACAGATTCGAAAACTCCCCTACAATTTCTTCTGGGCGCTTCCGTGGTAAGCACTATTCCGAGTAATTCCTTCATGTTCTTCCCAATCAATAAAGATGTATATTTTGTATTGGTTTTTTTTTTTTATATTTACTGGCAAAATAGTAGTTGTCTGTAAATTGCATGCAGTTACCTGTAATTAGCATGGTAGTTGCTTATAAATTGCCTGTAGTTGTTTTTAAATAGCTTAGTAGTTGCTTGTAAACTGCATGCAGTTGCCTGTAGTTGCTGGTAAATTCACGCAGTTGCCTGTAGTTACATATAAATTGCCTGTAGTTGTCTGTAAATAGCATTGTCATCATCATAACTGGCTCGATAGCCTGTTGTGGGCCTTGGCCTTCTTTAAAAGATCCAGCCAGGCTGTTCTCCTCTTGGCTTTGGACCTCCAGTTTTTGATCTTAATGACATCAGAGTCTAAACAAAAATCAGACAAAATCAGAGTCTAAACAAAAATCAGACAAAATCAGAGTCTAAACAAAATCAGACAAAAATCGGTCTAAACAAAATCAGAGTCTAAACAGTCGACCCATCTCTTTTTAGGTCTTCCCCTTGGTCGTTGTCCAAAAGTGGTTACATTGAAAACCTTCAAAGCAGCTCTATCACTTTCCATCGTCATGAGATGACTGGCCCATCTCATTCTGTTCAGTTTAACAAATTTTAGAATGTCAGTGTCTCTAAAAATTTGTCAAGTTCAAAATTGTATCTTCTTCGCCAATTTCCATTGTCATTGATACCAACAAAAATAGTTCGTAGCACTTTTCTTTCAAAGATTGCCAACATCTTCTCTTCAAATAGCAGTGTAATTGTCTGTAAATAGTATAGTAGTTGCTTGTAAATTGCTTGTAGTCATTTCAAATAACATTGAATTGTTGGAAATTTTTTTCTTTATAATTAAAAGATTTTATCTTTACATTTTTCAGATTTTTCAGAAAAAAAAAAAAAAAAACAGTCTGTTGTTTATTATTAATTATGGTATTATTATTATTATTATTACTATCAAATGCTTTTAAAAGTTTTTAAAATTTTATGAAACGTTCGTTTAAAATACATTTGAGTCGATGTTTCCGAATGACGAGTGCTGTGACCTGAGATTATTCACCATTAATTAGAACGACAAATTTGTAGCAGATTCAGTGTTAACCAAGGAGTAGGAGTAAGAACTGTATTATATTTTGTCGTCAAAAATGTGGAGAGCAGAGATAGCATCCAGGATTCTCATTCTACTAGTCTTTCCTCTTCCTCATCCGAAGCATTTTCCGGTCTACCGATTTATCGTATCCATCCCTTGACCAGACAAGGAAACTTTTTAATACTTTACTTGTAGTAAAGTTTCAAGTTTTTAATCCATTTATGATAATTTAATTTTATTTATTGTTTTGTTTCACAGTTTGAGAAACACTGATATACATTATTGCTCAAAGAATTTGTAACTCATAAAAGCTTAGACGAAGGCTGTTTTATCAAAAATACAATAAACAATTTTTCAGCAACTATATATTCCTAGAAGTCTTTTCTAAAAGATCAATAGGTTTTAGAAAGATATTGTATAGGTGAAATATTTTATAATATGAATGATAACAATTGTTTTGTTTTGTTTTGTTTGACGTTCTACTGTCATTTTTTTTTTTTTTGCACACTTTAGGCTAATTAGATAGGGGTCTATAGTTTAACGTGGATTCCGAACCACTCACAAACATCCATGCCACCGCCAGGATTCGAACCTGGTTCCACAAGGCTGGAGCGCTAGTCAATTTGCCATCAGGCCGCGATAATGATTCACGGGCCTGATGGCAGAGTGACTGGCGGTTGGAAACACAGGTTTGAGCTCGAATCGCGGTGGTGCCATGGATGTTTATAATGGTTCGGATTCCACTTTAAGCCGTAGGTCTCGGTCAAGTACGACTGTAACGCATTGGGAGTACGGCTGAAAACCCTACCCTATAATGTATATATAGGGTATATATAATATACCCTATAACATCTCATGTACGTGTCGGAATCTGCCAATAGGTCCTTGGTCCACCATGGGGCTGTTGCGTTATTAAAGAAAAAGAAGAAGATAATAATTTGCCTTTTGTGTCTATGTTGAGGATGGTCACCACAAATCCGTAAAGTCTGTTCGTTGTAGAGGGCGTGGCCGTAGAGGCGTGGATGTAGAGGGGTGATGGCCGAGTGGCTAGCGATCTGGTGCTCCGTATCACAGGTTTTGGTTTCAATTCCCGGTGGTGTCATGGATGTTTATAGTAGTTTGGAATCCACTTTAAACCGTAGGTCCTGGTCTAATAGGATCATAGCGCTTTGAGGTGGCAGTGTTGTTCGCGTCCGTAGTATATTCTAAAGCTACACATATCTCCTGGGTAGTGCTAAATGAGTAACAGAGGCGCAGCTCTTTCTTATGCCATTAACCGTCTCTGTATTGTCAGCTGCATTAGAGCAACAGCAATATGGATGCTTCTGAGTAACGCTGAATTTGCTACATGTCTGTCATTCTAACTGTGAAGTACTTGAGTTAATGTTAGCTCATTAGCCGAAAATAAAGTAAATATATATTGTATCGCATTTAGTAGTTTTAATAGTACGAATTAGTTATTTTTACTTGCTTTGCAGCTTGGAAATGCTCAACTTGTCCTACAATTCCCTGAAGTCCATCCCTGTGTCGTGCGACTCCATCATCAACCTGAAATCCCTGCTGCTCTCCGGAAACCAGCTCAGCGACCTCCGACCTCATCAGCCTGCTCAAGCTCTCCAGGATCGAATGCCTGCACCTCGCCTACAACGGAATCAAGGAGCTTCCCGAAGGGTGAGTTCGAATAGATGACACGAAATGCTTTGATTTATTGAATGGCATCTGCATGAAGTGAAGTGATTCGTATTTTTCAATGAGGAAAGAAATGATTCGTATTTTTGAATGGTAAAAATGATTCGTATTTTTGAATGAAAAAAAAAAAATTTTTGAATGAAAAAAAAAAATGATTCGAATTTTTGAATGGTAAAAAAAAAAAAAAAAAAAAAATGATTCGTATTTTGAAATAACAAAAAGAAAGGATTCATATATTTAAATGATTCGTACTTTAAAATGATTAAAGAAAGGATTCCGTATATTTATTATTGGTATACTTACATCATTTTTAAATTTCATGAAACTATAGTGCGACCAGCTATCGCAGGGAAGAAAACTGGAGAGCTGCCACGCAGAACAGATTCAAACACAGCGGCGTAATAAGGAGAAAGGAATTTTCGGAGGGGTTTTAATTAAATTAAAAATAATTTTATTAATTAAACTTTAAATTAAATAATAATATCAAGAGAAGGAACTGATGCCAGGGTGATTGGCGCACAATGCCACTGGTTTTCGGGTTCGAGTCCTGGTGGTGCCATAGATGTTTGTAGTGGTTTGGAACCCACTTTAAGCTGTATGTTATTGTCTCATATGATCGTAGAGCGTGTCGGTAGTGCTACTCGCGTTCGTATATGATAGAATATTCAAGCTACACTTGCTCCCCTGGGTAGTGCTAAATAGATAAGAGCGGTGCAGCCCTTGATTATGGCATAAAGGAAAATGTATTTTATTTACAGCTACATTAAAAAAACCCTTTAAATTAAATAATATCAAGAGGAGAGCCTAATGGCCGAGTGTCTAACGCTCGGTGCCACAAGTTTCGGCTTCGAGACCCGGTGGTGTCATGGATACTTGTAGTGGTTCGGAATGCACTTTAAGTCGTCGGTCCCGGTCTTATAGACTGTAAAGTGAGCACAAGAATTCCGTTTTTTTTCGTCAAACCAACCAACCAATCCCCAAAGTGAAACTGCATATTACTCTTTAGCCATGCGACGGTGTCTTCTGAACCTGGTGTAGGCTTTCCTGCACCAGGGGGGTTAATAACAACAACAACAACAACACTGGCAGACACCTATCTAAGTCATGTTAAATTCATCAACTTTATGTCTCTTTTCTCACAAATATAAATTACAAAGTGGGGTGTTGGAAATATTTTATGCACTTTAAAATACGAATTTTTCATTTAAATTATTCATCAACGTCGCTCAAAACATTTTCAATTACGTTGCTTTTAAAAATAAAATAGACACATGAATAGGCGTGACCCAACAAAAAGCATGGATGAATTACGGTCTATGCATCTCCGATCATCTATGCGGCTTGAAGGCCAATTGGCTAGCGCTGTGGCGTTTGGTACCACAGAGTTCAGGTTCGAATCCTGATGGTGGCAGGGATGTTTGTGAGTGGTTCGGAATCCACGCTAAATTTTAGATCCCTGTCTGTTTAGCCTAAATTGTGCACAAGATGACGTAGAGCGACAAACCAAACCGATCATCTATGGCTTTCAACAGTAAATAAAACGGCTAGGAAAAAAAATTTGTTTTGAGTTTCATAAAATAAACACGCCAGGAAATACTTTATTTACGATAGGCAATCGCTTTTATTTTAACAAACTGTTTTTTTAAGTCGTGTTGTCCATTTTCGTTGTTTAAATCTAGATAAATCTTCCCTTCTCAGCTAAGGGCTTTCTTCTAGACACATAAATGTTTTTTATAACCTCACGTCTGCTCCTAATCTCACGCGGTTGTTTTATTTTGGAAAGTGAATTCTTTGTTAAACTGATCCTTTGCTTTTTTTTCCATTTCCACTTCCTCTAACTGTTTGGTAAACAATGGGGGAATTAAATGCTAATCGTCTTAAGAATAAAAGGTATCTTGTAAATAGATTTTGGCCTATTTATGGAATAGCTACTATTTTTTCTGTATCTTTTAAAATGCTGGAATTATGAAAAAGGTGGTCATTTTTGCACACTTTAAGCTACTTAGACCGGGACCTACTGTTTAACGTAGATTCCGAAACCCTATCAAACATCTATGCCACCGCCAAATTTCGAACCTAATGCCTGTGATACCAAAGGCCAGAGCGCTTGCCAATTGGCTATCAGTCTGCTGAGATACTTGAAGCACAGGTTTGAGAACTCACAATTTTATTTACACACGCCCAAAAACTGTACACATACAATATTCAACACAGAATTTGAAGTAAAAGACTGATTATAGTATTGTGGAAGGACTCCACTTCTAAGCTGAATAACCGAGATTCGTCTAGGCTCAGGATTGCGCTAAATATACTTCCTTTCGTGGTGAGCGACTATAGACCATCTAAATATTTCTCAGCAAAGCATATGGTGGCTCTATACTTCCACTTGGGTCAGAGCCTCGAGGCCGATTGACTATTGACTTGACTTCGAGGCCGAACGCCACGGAGGAGTAAGAAGGGGGGGGGGCTGAATGGCGGAGTGTCTGGCACTCTGGAGCATCAAAAGGCTTCAAGACAACGGGATAATAGAGGAGAAAAGTAATTTTGGAGGGAATTTAACTAAATTAAAAATAATTTTATTAATTAAACTTTAAATTAAATGATATCAAGAGAAAGGCCTGATGGCAGAGTGACTAACGCTCTGGCGCTCGGGGCCACAAGTTTTGGGTTCGAGTCCCGGTGGTGCCATGGATGTTTCTAGTGGTTCGAAATCCATTTTAAGTCGTAGGTCCCAGTCTAATATGACTGTAAGGACCTCACGGAACGCAATCAGACTTAGAGAAGTCTAAACCATATCATTCACAAAATATACAGGGGCAACTCCGCTCTAGACACAGTGATGTGATGTGGTGTGGTGTAGTAGTAGTAGTGAGCCAAAGGGAACGCTCTTGCCAGTGTGGAGGTGGAAGCATGGTTTCATAGCTAAATAAATATACGAAAAATGGTAACTAAAAATGTTTGTTTAATGAAATGATAACGTACCAAAACGATTTTAAATACTTCTGCAAAGTAGCAATTTAATTTAACTATGATCAACAGTCCAGTGTTTGCCATCGGTGGATGCAGCATAATATCTTTTTTTTAAATGACCCTTAGGGGCATATTAGATTGTAGAAATAAGTTTTATTTCGCTTTTCTGAATAAGATCATCATTATCAATTTCTATGAAATTATCTGTTACTAAGTACTTATTACGTATCTATTTACGATAAAGGATGTCATTTTCGAAACTTGAATTTGTGCATTAGCCCGACTTGTGGCTGAGTGGCACCGTGCGCCGCTGGTGAGCATAAAAGCTGAGGATCAATCCGCTGGCGGCGTTGTATAAAAAATAGGAGATGCTGTTTAAAAACGAAGAGGCTCGATGGCGTTTGTGATGTTCGACATCTTGTCTCATTAATCAGACTGCCTGATGGGGATTTTCTCCCATACGATATGCAAATGCGCGATAATTCCCCCTAAAAGTCCTGACGGAAGGCACTGCCCTACTTCTTCAGCGACTCGGAGCCAAGTCAGACCAAGTCAGTCTCCCCTCGGAGCCAGTCCAGCCAGTCCCTCCATCGCAGGCTCTTAATACTGTGGGGAGACCCTGTAATAAAAATTGTATTCCGTTCATCCAATGATGAATTACTCTATAAATAATATAAACCTAAACTTCATTTCTTTATTCTGAAACCATGCTTCCTTCTATACACAGGTAAGAGCCTCCCCTTGTGGTGTTCAGGAGAAGTGATCAGCTGGCTTACAGACTCTCCCCGGAGAGGATATTTGCGCATCCTGCGCGTAGCCGAGTTTCGGGAAATGATTTAGAAGTGGAATCCATCCACGAATCTATAATTATCTCTCTGTAAATGAATTAAATATTGTATATCTGTTATTATACGGGTATGGTATTCTTTGCGTGTGTAAATGAAGCTATGCCTCAAGTATCTCAACCTCATCACACCCAGTTACAATCTGGTTACCAACATACACACTACAATTCTTAATTTATTAATAAACGTTTGAGAAACATCATCCTAAAATTAAAATTCGTATAAATAAAAATAAATAATTTAATTACACAAATATTTAATGTTTTGCACTTTTTTTTCTATGCATCTAATTTAAAATTTCCCATCCAAACAGTTTCTTTCAGACTCTGCATTTCCTGAGGACGCTGTCGTTGTCCGAAACGAGCTGGAAAGCATTTCTAGTCACATCTCTAAAGCTCACAGTCTGGAAAAACTCTACCTGCATTCCAACAGGCTGATATCCATTCCGAAATTCAGCGAAACCAACAACCTACAGGTGGGTGTGTCTTGCAAAAAAAGAATTTGAAATGAATTTTAATTAGACATCGCTTCGTTCAACCGTGCATTGTTTAGGAATTCGTATTTGTTTATATTATTTGCTTAAGAGCAACCGAAGAATTCCTTGAGTTAGATTTGCAATTACGACTGTTTATTTTAACGAAGTAAAACATTTCACTTAAAAATGTAACAACAAAAAGGAAATGTTTTCTAAAAATAATTCACTGGATAGGGGTTATTAAAAACACACTTGAGTATAAAACTGTAGTGTTTTAGATAAACCGATTAGAATTTTTGGTTATAGAGCGATACTCTGTGTGAATGGTGAGATGTTGAATTTTCATTTGTAACACATTATTGGTTTAGCTATGGCTCTTAACAAACGCACCCACGAATAATATTTATCTAGGCAATTGTCTGTGTGAATTCTAGCTTGAATTTCTCTTTTTCAAATAAGTTTCTATGTTGTCGTCGTTGTTGTCGTATCCCTCATGGAAGTAGGGGGAGGTTTGCAGCTTCTGTTTTTGATGGAGCATCTGTACGTGGAAGTCTGACTAAGCTCCGTGTTGCTGAAGAAAGAGGGCAGTGCCTTCGAGGGGACTTTTAGGGTGAACTCCCCCAGATGGGATAAAACCCGGAAAACTCCCACCAGGTAGTCCGACTCACGAGGTAAGCTGCTGCTGAACTTCACAAACACCATCGAGACTTCTCCTTTTTGAAGCCGTGTCTACAACAAAGCCGCCAGCGGATGAAACCTCCACCGTGATGCTAACGAGCGTCGCTCTTCATCACTAAGCCACGAATCGGGCAACAGGTTTATATTTCCTACAAAAAAAAATTATCATTTTATGAAATAATTTTAATACATCTTAAGAGTAGATGAACATATTCCAAAATAACACTAAACAATGCCCGACTCGTGGCTCAGTGATAACGTGTGCCGCTGGTGAGTAATAGGGCGGAGGTTCAATCCTCTGGCGGCTTTGTTTACAGACACTGTTTCAAAAGACGAGGAGTCTCGATGGCGTTTGTGATGTTCAGCATCTTGCCTGGTGGGAGTTTTCAGAGGATTTCCTCCCATATAATAAACAAATGCGACGTAGTTTCCCCTAAAAGTCCTCCCGGAAATCTTGGGTGCTCTTTGACCGCTAACAATGAGCCAACCAATTTTGTCAAAATATCAGTAACGAATAGGAGATGCTTTAGTTTTAATTTTTAGAATGTTAAGTAGTCCTTTTGCTGGTTAGCAAAAGTCGTACGCTAATATAAAAAAACTATTTAGTTTATATCTAATATTCTCAAATTGATAGTAGCTCTGATTGAGCTATTATCTATTATCAGAATTTTTGTTAACTAATTATTATTAGAATCAGATTTTTAACTTATTATCGTAGTTCATGATGAAGATACTTCCGCCGGCATCATCAGATTGCATTATACTACCATCAACACAGATTAAATAAATGATTCTTCTTCTTCGTCCCCATTGGGGTTTCAGGTTCGAATCCTGGCGGTGAATGGATGATGTTTATTAGTGGTTCGGAATCCCCTGTTAAACTGCAGGTCTCTATCAAATTAGCCTAAAACGTGCATAAAATGATCGTAGAGCGACAAACGAAATTAAAACAATCTTCATCAATGGCACAACTATGTCGACTGGCAGATTTCGATACTTTTTCTTTTTACTGGAGTAGGGTTGTCAGCCCTAGGCCAAACAGTCATAATAGATCAGGAACCTACTGTTTAAAGGGGATTCGAACCACTACACTTCCATGGTCCCGCCGGGACTCGAACCCGAAACCTGTGGCACCGAGCTCCAAAGCACTAGTCAATTGGCCATCAGGTCCCAAATAAAGGAGTCAGTATCCTTTTTTTTATTGTAAGTTACTTCAACGAAGTACTTATTATCTTTTTAAATGTTTTAATGACAAAAAAATATAATATGACATATGTATATATTTTTTTCAGGTTCTTGATTTGGCTTGCAACAAAATGCATCAACTGGAGCTGGCTTCCATTGTGCCCAAAGACCTCACTTACTTAGACTTATCCGCTAATTGCGACTTAAAAATCGATCCGACTGACTTTCAACACCTATGGTAAGCTATTTTAGTGTCATTTTATATGCAATTCACACCTTTATTGTAACAGATACTCCCTTATTGCAACAGTTCATGTCTTATTTCCAGATCCCCCAGGATTATATGGATTATATTGTATAGAATCCAGGATTATATGGATTATATTGTATAGAATACAGGATTATATGGATTATATTGTATAGAATCCAGGATTATATAGATCACAGAATTATATGAATACGACATATATGTTGTAGTTATTGCTATTATGATGTTGTTGACATAATCCATTATGTTGTTGCTACTTATGGCTGTATTAAACTCAATCCATAAAAATTCTTAACTTATCAATTTAATCCATTGCCAGTATAACATTAAACTTCAAATTTCAGTAAATAAAAACACATTTTTTAATAAATTATTTATTCATTATAAAAAAATAAAATACATAACACTCTTGTTCACCATTGAACCTCCATCACTGAGCTAACAGTACCACGGGGCGCCTTAATCCTTGTGCAACTACAGCAGGTGGGGGTGGCCTGACTAGAAACACAGCATCGCCAGCAGATTGGCTGGCAGTTCCTGGCTCGTTGCTACGGATCACAGCCCTGTATCCGTTCTGGTCTGCAATGTACTCGACGTTCCTGTACAGCCCTTGCAGGTCTCTGAATCCGTAGCGTCCACGTACAGCCCCGGTGCCATCAGCGACTTCAACCCTGTGCTGAGCAGTGCCCAGTCCGTCGCCAAACTCGTACCCGAATTCGTAATTGGGGATCTGGTTGAGGATTGGCCCTGCTGGAAGAACAACTGGGGCTGGTCTGCAGAAGATGGGGGTGGTGACTGAGAGGATGAGTAGAGTTGTAGCGAGGAGTGACATCTTTGGAGTGTTAGGCGATAAGGAAGGATTTGGATGATTATCTGAGATTGCTGGAAGATTCAGTGGATGCAGATTCTCCTTCTGGATATTCGTAGCCTAAAACTGGCTGAAAATAAAAAGTTATATTATTTAATAAAAATAATAATAATTTTTTCTTTAAAACTCCTTGGAAACATCATGCATTTAATGTTTTTTCCTAAAGATATTATTTTAACTTTTCAAATGTTTAGACTAATCAAGTTACTGTATTATTTTTTTCTATATTTATGTTTATATTGGAATAGTTAACGACTTGTTATTTTTATATGATGAGAAATCTAGTTTAAAGATTATGAATTTCTTCAGATAATAAACCATTCAGAAGAAATTAGATTCTTAATAGTGGGTTTGAATACCTGTAAATGCACATTTAACAGATTACGATCTTTTACAAACGCAAAAAAAAAAAAAAAAAAACTACACATCAGAGCAATTCATTGAGTTTTCAAATATTTGAATAATAATTTATTTCTATTTTATTTTTAAGCATGTATAAGTCAGTTTTTACGCGATATTATTTAATGTTTAATTTTTAAGAAATATTATTACACAAAATTTTCATAAAATTTTTATATTACTTATTGCTTATTAAATTTAATAAACAGTCTTATAAGAGTATTTGAGTTTATTCCAAATTACTGCTTTTATTTTATTTATTTTAATAATTGTTCGATTCTATGGAAAATTTCAATAGTTAAAATGCTTTTAGAAATTTATGCTAAATGTTAATTAATTAACAAGTATGAAATAAATTTTATTTTTATGGAAGATAATTCTTCTTCTACATTGATGTAACAGCCCCACGTTGGGCCAATGGACGCTACTGGCCGCATACCACTATGGCCCGCTACTGGCAGATTTAGAGACAGATGCTTTTCTTTTTACTAGGTAGTGTTGTCAGCCCTACGCCTAAGGGCCTGAATGGCCGAATATCTATCCCACGGTGCCACAGGTTTCGGGTTCGAGTCCCAACGGGGCTATGGATGTTTGTAGTGGTCCAGAATCTACTTTAAGCCTTAGAAACCGATGATGTGATGTGGTGTAGTAATAGTAGTAGCAGCAGCAGCCGAACTACGCCCAACAGTCCTATTAGACCGGGACCAACGACTTAAAATGGATTTCGAACCACTATAAGTATCCATGGTACCGCCAGGACTCGAACCCGAAATTTGTGGTACCGAGTGCCAGAGCTCTAGTCACTCATAATTAATCAGCATTAATCTTCTTAATCACCACGTTTTTAAGTTCATTTTGTTTTTTAACTCATTTAGTTCTGCATAAAATGTATTGAAATGTAATCATGTTATACTTTTGATCAAAGGAAATTTTAGACATGTAGTCCAAATAAATATGCATAGCTTTAAAAATGCTAACAATAATTAATCTTTTAATATACATAAATTATTTTTAAAAAATGAAATAGCCCTTATTAAACAAATTTATGTATTTGCTTTAAAATACAGTTGCATTTTATGTTCTTTATCAAACTTTTTCGAAATTATGTTAGAAACTTTGAAAAACAGAGCATTAAAACAAAGTTAAAACAAATGCGTTAAACAAATACGCTTACGAAAACAAATGCGTTAAACAAATACGCTTACGAAAACAAATGCGTTAAACAAATTCGCTTACGAAAACAAATGCGTTAAACAAATATGCTTACGAAAACAAATGCGTTAAACAAATACGCTTACGAAAACAAATGCGTTAAACAAATGCGCTTACGAAAACAAATACGAAATACGTTAAACGAACACGAAATCAAATGTTTACTTACTTATTAGCGAAAAGCCACGAATAGACAAGCGCTTGGTAATTGCCTACGAAGACTTTCTCGATAGCTACCAAGCACTTGCGAACGTTTATATACATAACAAAGAATTTTTGGAATTGGTATAAAATGTAAATAATGCAGTTTTTTGTCCCATATTTTTGATGAAAAGGTATTCCTTTAATTTTTATTATTCCCAACTCTAAATAAAAGGCTGGAACGACTGTAATTTTGGGACTTCGTGCCGTTACGGTGGGTAGAGTACAATGGAGATGGCATATCCGCTCATAATGCAGGAATTTTTATTGCTCATTCTTCGGGTCATGGAGGTTCTTCTTTGATATCTGCATTTCTCTGTCTAGATGAATTACTTTATACAATTTAAGTTATTTTTCTTAAGGATGCTTCAAATACTTTTATTTACTTAATCGGAATCAATAGAAACAATTTCAATTAAAATTATGTTGTTTTATTATTTTATTTTATTTGAAACTGAACAATTTCATAAAGTCATTAGTAATACATTCTTTATATTCTAATAAATAATAATAATTATAATAATTCTAGACGAGGAATAATAACCTCCTTTAATAATAATAATAATAATAAACAATATTCCTTTAATGACTAATAATAATCCTCCTTTAATAACTAATAATAAATAATCATTTTTAAATAACTAATAATAAAAAAAAACATCTTTTTAATAATAAAAAATCATCTTTTTAATGACTAATAATAAACAATATTCCTCCTTTAATAACCAATAGTAAACAAACTTCCTTTATTGACTATTAATAATAATCCTCTTTTAATGACTAACAAATAATAATCCTTCTTTAATAACTAATTATAACCATTCTTTAATAACTAATAATAACCATTCTTTAATAACTAATAATAACCATTTTTAATAACTAATAATAAAAAAAAACCATTCTTTTAATAACTAATAATAACCGTTCTTTAATAACTAATAATACCCTCTTTTAATAATAATAATAAGCCTCTTTTAATAACTAATAAAAAGCCTCTTTTAATAACTAATAATAAGTCTCTTTTTAATAACCAATAATAACCCTCCTTTAATAACTAACAAAGAATAACCCTCCTTTAATAACTAAGAATAACCCTCCTTAATAATAACTAAGAATAACCCTCCTTTAATAACTAAGAATAACCCTCCTTTAATAACTAAGAATAATCCTCCTTTAATAACTAAGAATAATAATCATTTTTAATAACTAAGAATAAAAACCCTATTTTAATAACTAAGAATAACCCTCATCTTTAATAACTAAGAATAACCCTCCTTTAATAACTAAGAATAACCCTCCTTTAATAACTAAGAATAACCCTTCCTTTAATAACTAAGAATAACCCTCTTTTTGATAACTAAGAATAACCCTCCTTTAATAACTAAGGATAACCCTCCTTTAATAACTAAGAATAACCCTCCTTTAATAACTAATAATAACCCTCCTTTAATAACTAATAATAACCCTCCTTTAATAACTAATAATAACTTTTTTTAGATGAAGACGAGACAGTTGGATTTTTTTTTTTACTGCTTTTTAATTCAAGGTTATGTTTTATATACAATAGTAGTTCAGTTATTAAAGTATTCTGATAAGCAGTGAAAGTAATTTAAAAAAAACCCAATTTGTTTTATAATTCCGTTCATACTTCTGAAGAGTTTGAATTTCTTGGATTATATCTAAAGGATCGAGATTTCTAATCAAGAAGTAAATAAAAATTATCATCTCTAAAATTAGTGCATTCTTAATCCTCTTTGTTTTACACAATTTCTGAATAATTCAGTTTGTAAAAACAAGGATGATTCAAGGACTATAATCCCTAATCACTATATATAAAAGTTAGTTTTTCCTTATTTTTTTTTTGTCACTCTCCACAACGCTCTACGATCGTGTTAGAAAAAAAAAAAAAAAAATCGCACAGTTTATATTTTGAAGTCGTACAGTTTATATATCGTACATTATATTTTTTCCCTTTATCTCCCGACATGCTTGCTGTCACAAGAAGCTACTTTATATTTAGATTTTTGTGTAAAAAAAACTTCGTTTTTAAAAAATAATTGGAATTTTAATTTTTCAAAAATGAAATTTGAATTAATTATATGTCTATTACGAATTATATGCCATGATCTTTTCCTTTCTGCGTAAAAAATAATAAAAACTCTTCATAATTAAATGCCTTTTCATTTCATTACCACAAAATAATTTAAAAATATTTCAATGAAAAACTAAAATAAATTTATCATATGCGACCATGTTTGTGGGCCTGATGTCCGAGTGTCTGGCGCTCAGTGCCACGGGTTTCGGGTTCGAGTCCCGGCGATTCCATACATGCCAGAAGTGGTTCAAAATCTACTTTAAACCGTAGATGCCGATTTATATGACTGTTGGGCTTAGGGCTGACAACCCTTTTCCTAAGAAAAACCCCATTTCTTATTTCGGAATCTGCCAGTACCCAGACTGCCTTGGACCACCACCTTGGACCACACGTATTTCCTCATAGAACTTATTACATTATGCTAAGTGATGATTAAATTAGCTTTCATAAGCAAAACTGATATTAAGACAATATTACGAGGAAACCTGAATCAGTAATCTGTTTACATTTCGAAAAACAGACAACTCAAAATGAAGTATAGGGCACCTGAGTTTATGTTGGGAAATTCATAAATCTTAGCAAGCTTCATGCAAATTTTAAAATATATACATCTAAAACTTTTATCTAAAAATATAAGTTTTTGTAATTAATATGCCAGTCGATATGAGTACTTTTTAATATGATATCGAAACAAGAAACTCAACAACCTTTTTGTTACAGAAGTCAGCTTGGCTATTTTGCTCATTTTGTGCGTATCTATGTACGCATGTAGTCACTTTTTGTTTACATTGATAGAGTCGGAATCGTTCTGTAGGAATAGTTGAAAATTTTGTTAATTATTGATTATTCGGGAAGTCTACAATGTTTGATGTCCCTGTTATTTTTTGAAGATTTTTTTTCCTTTTTGCAATTTTGGGCTTTTTACGGTCTTCGTCAAAATTCGTCAGCAATTAGAGTAACGAGGGGAGTCGCCTTCGACGACGATCATCGCCCTCCTTGGCGATGGCTAATTTGGTGCAAAATTGTAGGACATCAAACGTCGGAGAATCCCCGAATTTTCATTTTGCACTGTTTCATAAGGAATTTAATTCAAAAAAACGTTCTTGTTAAGATTTGAATCTGGTTATGGTTAAGTTCTAGAATCTTGTACCGTTTGCGCCAAATCGCCAAGTAAACAAAATGACAGCCCTGATTTTAAAAGTAAAAAGAACGAATTATTACTTACGTTTTACTGAATTACCACCTGACTGCGGATTATGATCGCAGTTATTTATATTTTCCCAAATTAGAGCATTCAACTATCAAGTTTATTCACTGGTGGTTTTTACCACATCAGATGCAGAACTTGGAGAATAGTTGGATAAAACTCTCGAGTGATTTCAATGTAAATTTGATTTAGATGATGCCAAATTATAGATTGAGTTTTCTAAAAAGAAATTATTATTGAAAACGAACAATTCGCCATTTGAGACTATGACTCTATCGATGCAATTATTAGCAATCGATACAGTCATCTCACGTTATGTAGAAAGACAAGAAGCAATAGCATTTCAGCTATCCCAAGCCGATTATTTCTTTTCCGAGCAAAGAAGGTAATGATTAATTGATAAATAATGATGTGGGGCCTGATGGCCGAATGACTAGCTCTCTGGTTCTCGGTACCACAGGTTTCGGGTTCGAGTCTCGACTGTGCCATGGATACTTGTAGTGGCTCAGAGTCCACTTTAAACGCGGTCTAATATGATCATGGGGGTAGTGCTACTCGCGTCTGTAGCATATCTTCAAGCTACATGTGCCCCCTGGGTAGTGCTAAATGAGTAATAGCGGTGCAGACCCTTGCTTATGCCATAAAAAGTTTCTAAGTCTATGCCCTGCTTATGCCATAAAGAGTCTCTATATTACCAGCTGCAATATAATAATGGCAGCAACAGTATAATAATGGTTGAAGATAATGCTTAATTCTTATAAACTATACCTATGTCTTTATGGTCTTTGGTATCATAGGCTCCAGGTTATATTCCTGGCGGTGGTTCTGAATTCTTTTAAACTGTAGCCCTAGTGTACTCAAGATGATAGTAGAGTGACAAATCAAACCAAACCTATCTCTTTAATAAAACGTATTTATGAATATCTGAAATTGACCTTTTTCCACCACAGATACAGGGCATAAAATTGAAATTTAATATTAGTATGAATATAATTTATGAAATATTATTTTTACAAAAACATTTATTTTTTAAATTAATGTTTCTCTTATAGCGCGAGTAGATCAATCTGTTGTAAATAACATTTTTTTTTTTTTACGGTGTATTTTTTGTGAATAGCACGGAGCTCATAATATAACAACTTCCTGTTCACACATAATATTAAAAAAAAAAAGATTTTCTTTGTAATTACTGTTTGCTAGGATGTTACACAATTAATTAAACAAGATTTCGTGAGATTCGTTAATATTATTTTATGCGTAATATAATTTATTTTATTTTTAATTTTATTTTTCAGTTGCCAAAGGTCTGTAGCTGTCGTGGATGTGAATTGCGCCGGACGTCAGGCACCTCTAAGCGACAGCAACCTGAAAGAAGCTGAAACCTCGTGTCCCTGGATATTAGGATTCACGGAGTCTCAAGATGGAAATACTAGGTTAAAAGTTCATTATTTATCTTTTTATGAGTACCACCGATTAATATCATAGAGTATTTCTGATTAATACCCCCATAAGAAACTAATTTGTTATTATCTCATTACTTTAAAAGTTATTAATCTTGCATGTTCTTAGTCTTGTACTGGTGAGAGTACGCGCACTACGTCGGCAGGTATGAGTCACATGTATGGCCGCCACATTATAGTGTACAGGTTGGACAACCAGATTGTAACTGGGAGTGGTTGGGTTGTTACTTGAGGCGCAGATTGGAGAACGTACAGCTTTATTACAGCACTTGCACAAAGACCACACCCATTCAATTACAAACAGACAATATTTAAAGCATTTAATGACAGATAATTAGAAATTAGTGGAAGGACTCCACTTCTAAGCCGAAAACTCGGATACGCGCAGGGTGCGCGAAATTTATTTCCTTTCCGGGTGAGAGACTGTAGGACAACTAATTCGCTAAATATTTTTCCTCTTGGGATGACAGAGTATAAACTAAACGTTTATCAACGGGAGCGCAGGTTATGCTTATCTTCCTCAGGGGTGCACCACTCTCCTGCTGTGTGTCACTCTTTTATTATAAATATATTATATAAATCTCTTATTTGATAAATTGGCTGGCCAAATTAAAGATACAGTTCAGTAAAACGGAAATAACAATTAGTTTTCTTCCATTAAAAAAACCACGATGACGATTTTGCTTGTTTACTTGGAGATTTGGCGCAGGATTTTTAGATCTTTATATTATAATGATATACAAATCTGAAGAGAACCGTTATTTTGAATTAAATTCATCGTAAAGCTAAAGAAACGCAAGCAATCAATAACTAATTTAAAGCGCGCTTTAAAGCGATCTTTTTTTTGTTGATAAAATTGACCGATTCCCGTTCTGCCATATAAACTGTATATATAGATGCAACTATATCTATAGATGTACACAATATATAGATGATGTAATTGTATATATAGATGCACATATAGTGTTTATAGATGCACACAAAATGATCAAAATAGGCATGCTCACTTCCGTAACAACAAAAAAAAAAAAATGTTGCCTAACTTGTTGTCTCAACTAATAATAATAGATAATTTTGTTTCTTACATTTCCATAAATTTCTCTTGATCGTAAAATAATAAATGTTTAAAAATATTTTTTTTTTTTTCTTAATATAGAATTTACATCGAATTCCAAAAGACCCGACCTGCGGAAAGCAGGAGGCTCTCATAGCTCTGATGGAACTGGACGACGCGGCGGAAGTGGCCGGACTCCGGAACGTGCTTCCGGAACTCCTGAAAGTGGAGAGGGAAGGAAGAGAATCCTGCTCGCAGTTCCTAAGGAACAGCCTCGTATCGTGCGTTCGGTAGGTGCTGATTGCTTGTTATTATTATGTGCATTTGTTTATGTGTGTCACTATGAATTCATTAATTAGTCGAAAACACTTTTAAACTTATATAAAATTTAACGTCAAATTTATATTTATATTGTTACGAAATTTAGCTGCATGGTTTTAGTAAATTAAGGGCATATTGATATATAGTTAAGAGTTCAGTGAAATAAATAGATGACAATGTTACTTCTTCGTATTTACAACAAGGTTTCCTCTGATACTATTTAAAAATTGTAGCGGAGAGGGTACGAACGCGTCCTACGTTGGACCCCAGATTGTATTGTTGTCAGTTGTGCAGCTGGATTGTAACTGGTGGGGTTGAGATACTTAAGGCACAGGTTTGAGAACTCACAGCTTTAGTTACACGCCTACAAACACAACATACACACAATTA
Organism: Caerostris extrusa; assembly: GCA_021605095.1. Taxonomy (NCBI): domain Eukaryota; kingdom Metazoa; phylum Arthropoda; class Arachnida; order Araneae; family Araneidae; genus Caerostris; species Caerostris extrusa. The sequence goes on from BPLR01020915.1 coordinate 31,453, forward strand.
GAGGTATAATAGATCCACTTAAAGACGTATAATTCTAGATGTGTGGAAGGATTCCGTTTCTAATCCTAAAATAAAGTTACTCAGGTTTGCGCGGGACGCGGGAATATACTTCCTCTCCGGGTGGGTGAGAGTCTGTAGGCCAACTAATACGCAGGGTTGTGCAAAATATATTTCCTCTGGGGTTAGAGTCTTTAAACAAAATGTTTTTCAACAGAACTGCATGATTACACTATACTAAACATTTCTCAACTGCAGCGCCGGTTGTGCTGTACTTCCTCTCGGGTGAGAGTCTCGAGGCCTACTGACTATTTCAATTGAACGTCCTAGGTGGAGCTCTTGAAATACATAGGTGGGAAAATGGTTGTGTAGGAGGAAGCATGGTTCCAAAATTAGGAAAAATTCCACTTCAACACAGCACTCCTGTAACAAAATAGATTTATCGCTTTCAATATTGAAAATTCGCAACAGAAGGGACCAACATGTTATATTTTTATTTGAGCATAGGTTTTAAACGAGTACATAATTTAGTACAATTTTAAATTCATTTTGAGGGAAGGATCCATTTCACCATGCTTATCTTTTAAAACTGCTTATGTTTTTTTTTTTTTTCTTAATGTGTTATAATTGAATCTTTATAAGAATGCATCACATTCTAGTGTCTGTGTTAATTCAAAACGTTCAACCACAGCTTAGTATGTTAAAAATAAAATGTATTGTACAATGTAAATAGCACATACACGATAGTTACAAAAATATATATATATATATCAGTTGCATTCTCTATATGGATCCGCCACTCGCTAACCGGAACACGGTTGTCCCTCTCCCTGGTCCACACCCAAACTGAGACGCTCTCCATATTCTACGGAGAAACCGTTTAACAGCAAGGGGCATGACGTCTGCAGTTGCGCGGCAACAAAGCCCGCTAGAAACTTCTGTAGGCGTTTCGGCAATAACTCAATCTCATCTAGACTTCTGACTTGCTTGCTCTTCGCCAGTCAGTACAACGTAATTTTTTAATGCATTAATTTATAGTCTTAGTAAACACTGTCTGTTTCAAGAAAAAAATTTAAAAATAGAAATGTTAACTAGTGACCGCACTTCGATCTGAGGTTGTTCACCACCAGAACTGCAGATTTGTAGCAGAATCAGCTTTACTCACGAGGTCCTGCCATACTTCACCTACATTTTGCCACCACTATTTAGTACGACCCATTGGCTAAAATACCCCTTATTTATCATAAATGTAATAGAAAGGCTAATTAATATATATTATGTGTATTATTTATCTATGTATTCTAGACATTGTTGCGTTTGTATTACCGACATACTGTGCAAAATTGTGATGATTATTTCTCTGTAGGTATTTACGAGGTAGAGGCTATTCAAAAGACTTGGGCATAACACTGTGTCATTTATCATCAGTTATCGGCAGTCCTGTAGCTTTGAGGCTTGGTACTATAGGGCGTCCCTCGTCTTGTGTACTTGGCCGAGCGGGAAATATTATTGTTCTGGCCCAGAGGCAAGATGAGCCACTTTTTGGAGTAGAAGAATGGGCCTCTGCTATGCAGGTAATTGAATCGATTGTTTGTAAAATTATTGTTTCAAATTAAACCATTCAATGCTCTAACTTTAGATACTTTGGGATAAGCTTCTTTAGGTCATTACTTATACAGAAGAAGTAACATTTATTTTTAAACCATTTGATTTCGATTGATATTTAAAAATAAAATAAAGCTTTTAAATCCTACTTCACAAAAATATTAGAACTTTAATAATAAGAAATAAGTAATTTTTTTCTGTTGACTGTTGGCATTTGCCATGTTCACTAATAACATAAAGCATACTCATATAATGTAGTAGTAGTGTATATGTGAACTATTTCAATTAATTATTAACTTTAATTAAAGGTATGTTTATTGAGAGAAACATTTTATTTTGAAGTAATACAATGGATTTAATATTTTATACAAAAGAAAACTATTAAAATTTTTTAAAAGTGTATATTTCAATTACTTTATTTAAAAAAATGTTTTACTGTAACTTCTTCTTCATTGACGTAACAGCCCCATGGTGAACCAAGCCCATCTGCCTACTGGCTGATTTCGAGACGGGAGATGTTTAATTTTTATAGGGTAGGGTTGTCAATTCTATACCCAACGCTCTACAGTCATATTAAACCTGGAGCCTGAATGATCGAGTGTCTAGCGCTCTGACATTCGGTGCCACAGGTTTCCGATTCGAGTCATTACGGCAGTGCCATGGATGTTTGTAATGGTTCGAAATCAATTTTAAGCTGTAGGTCCCTGTCTCATATGACTGTACAGCGTCATACTTCTCACCCACATTATTTCCAAACAGTATAGGGGCAATTCAGCTCTAGGCCCAATGATGTGGTGTGGTATAGTAGTATCAGTAATGGTCATATTAGACCGGAAACAGCCCCCTACTGAATGGATGTTTATAGTGAATTCTGAACCACTGTAAACATCCCTGTACCGCAGTAATGACTTTAATCCGAAACCTCGAACCCGAAAACTTGATGACTTGAACCCGAAACCTGTAGCACCCAGCGCCAGAGCGCTTGACACTCAGTTAATAATATTAAGAAAGTAATCCTAAGTAATAATAGAGCTTCTATTGTAAATTACCTTTACCTGCGATTATTTCCCTCGTATCATTTCTGCACTCTATTTCCCTCGTATAATTCTGATGGGTGAGTGGCTAGGCACTCTGTACCACAGGTTTCGCTTTCGAGTCCCGACGGTGACATGGATGCTTGTAGTGGTTCGGAATCCACTTTAAAACCATAGGTCCCAGTCTAACAAGATCGCAGAGCGTTGTGGGGGTATTGTTACTACGCGTTCGTGGCTTATCTTCAAGCTACACGACCATCCTGGGTAGTGCTAAGTGAGTAACGTCCTTGCAGTGCTTGCCTTAAGGCATCCAAGACAACTGTCTAAGTGTTTTCCAGCTGCATTAGAAAAAAATTCTGTAATGTGTCGTAAATCAAAGAGGAATTTTTGAATAGCTTTTTTGGTAAAGAACTGCTAAATTGTTATATTTTTAAACATCGCATATACAAGCTCATCCATTTAATTTTTGTTCTTTTTTAGGTAACAGACATCTGCTACAACAACTATCTTGGCAACCTGCAGAACACGGGACCCGTTCCCAAAGGTTGTTGGACCACCCTCCCAGAGCCCGAAGTTCGAGAGCTAGTCCCAGCCCTCAAGACAAATTCCTGGTGTTCGGCGACAGTCTCTTCTCCAAGACCATCCCAGCAGACGAGGTTTGCCGTCAAGTCCAGTCCACGACCTCGCCAGTGGCCACTGGTAAGCTCTATCCGAGATGTACTCATCCTTGACCAATGGCAAGCGAGAATGCATCGCCGTCATCATGCTCAAATCTGACGTCAACCAGCCTGTTGAAGAAGAGGTTGAGAAATATCGGTGTTGGGAGTTCATGCTGGAGCAGAACCACAAGTTGCTGTTCACCAAGGAATTGGAGACACTTCACAAGACAATAGTGTTGACAGGGGAACCACCGACCACTCCTACAAATGCGGATCCAGGTTCGTGGTACACGACAGCTCTCTCCAAATACAAATGTCCACTACCATCTCATAGGGGACGGTACTATTGCTACGGAAATAAAACTGAATGACATATTTACGTAAAAAGTGGTTCTGATGACTTCTGATGAATTTCTGATGGAATGATAATTTTGTCATGAAAAAAAGTGGCACAGATGGGTGGAAAATGTCTATGTGTATGTAAAATATATATTTCTAAAAATGCAAAACTTAGCAGTCAGAAGTAGGACTGATGAACTTGGTGGTATTAATTAATAGTTGAACACTTTGTGGATGATGGAAAGCTTATGTTTATTTTATTGATCTACTATGCTGACTTATGTATACCAGAAATTGAAAGTATGAAATATTTATCATTTCTTTTTATCCAATGAGTCACAAGCCATTCTGTTAGTCGAATCCAAATCCTCATTTGAAAGTTTCTAGAGTTCTTTTTTCTCTCCCTATGTAAATTTTTTAGTTGTCCTCATGCACCAATTTCCCGCTGCCGGGTGGCCAAGTGTACCACGGGCTTTAGTACCACGGGCTTCAGATTCGAATCCTGGCTGTGACCATGGATGCTTGTTAGTGGCTCGTAATAAACGTTAAACTGTAGGTCCCGGTCTAATTAGCCTAAAACGTGTACAAAATGACCGTAGAGCGATAAACCAAACCAAACCTCCAATTTACTTATATGCCGATAATAAAGAATAGGTTTCTTTATTTGAAATAATTTAAGAATTGTTGTTTCTTATCCCCTTCGGTAGACCTCTAGACCAAGCCCACGAACTCATGTGGTCTCATGGTTGAAGGGAAAGGGGGCAGCTTCTGTTGTGATGGAACACCCGTAGGTAGAAGTCTGATTTGATTCCGTGACGCTGACTTTTTTACGGGGTATTGTTGTCAGCCCTTCGGTCTACAGTTATATTATACCGGAACCTTCGGCTTAAAGTGGATTGCGAACCACTACATACATCCATGGAACCTCCGGGACTCGAACTCGAAACCTACGGCACCGAGAACGCTAGTCACTCGGCCATTCAGACCTACTTAAAGTATACAAGCTTTCATTTTAAATTATAAATAGTTATATATTGTCTTCTGATATGTAATGTAAAATCAATTATCAATCAAATCAATCAATTTATTATTTGTAAAATTTTAGCATTAAAAATGAAAGAGACAAATAATTTTAGCAAAATCCATTAGTTATGCATCTTCTCTAAAAAAAAAAATAAACTTCAATTTAAGTTCTGATTTGTAAATAAGGATCAATGCATTGTACAATCAACAGAGTATAGAATAAAAAAGAACTAATGTTTTCTTCCTATGAATATTTTCCGTGTATTACTTTTAGAAAAATACTTCAGTTATATATGTGCTAATGTGTAAGTAATCTCTCTAAAAAATTTAAATTTATTCTATATGTTTTATAAATGAGTATAAAATCCTGCAAGCTTTATTATCTGTACATAAAACTACGCTTTGAAATTATTCTACTATCAAAAGAATTAAAGACTCCAATTAGACAGCTAATGATTATTTGCCAAATAATAGTAGACAGAACCAAAAACTAATGATGATATTTTATACTGACTGCTGTAGTTTATGGTTTTGCTTTGTCTGATATGCATAATTGTTTCATATTCGGCAGTATTGTTTACTATAGATTATACTAAGGCATTAAGGTATTGTAGCAACATTACTTAAAGCGATCAAATTTTTGTATATTTATATGTTTATTTTTGTATATATATGAGATGTACTCAGTTTTTCTTAGTTGATTTAAATTGTCTATAAATTAGTAGCTAACTGTATAGTTGATATTAATAGCGTAATATTACATTGTATTCATGTAATTCTATAAACTGTATGAATATAAAAATTGTTTAAATATGTCTTGCATATTTACAGTCTGAATCAATTATTTTGTTTATATGATGGAATAATAATAAAAAAAAATTATTGTATAATTTAGTTATAATTTTCATACTTGATTCCACGTTATAATTGGTTGCAATGGTTCAATTCCCTTATTTCTTGTTCATCTAGAATAGTGGGGAATCCACATTAAACTGTAGGTTCTGGTCTAATTAGCCTGAAGTGTGCAAAAAAATGGCCATGGAGCGACAAACCAAACCAAATTTGTTTTTTCTAATGCAGCTGGCAAACACTTAGACAATTGTCTTTGATGCCTTAAGGTAAGCGCTGCACAGACGTTACTCACTTAGCACTATCCAGGAGGTGCGTGTAGCTTGAAGATAAGCCACGGATGCGGTGCAACATTACCCCCGCAACGCTCGTGCTAGACCGGGACCTACTGTTTAAAGTGGATTCCGAACCACTACACACATCCATGGCACCGCCGGGATACGAACCCGAAACCTGTGGTTACCGAGCGCCAGAGCGCTAGCCACTCGGCCATTCAGGCCCCACCAAACCAAATCTAGAATAGTAGAATTGAGAGGGAGAGTACTTATTGCTCTGTGGAGAAAAAAATTTGTTTGTTTTTGTACATAAACTAATTTTTTTTTTTTTTAATAAAACTATAAACTTCTTTTTGTTCAAAACTTTATTAATGAGCCTCTGAAAGTATCTAAGGGTCGAAAACTGTAGAATACTGCAATTACAAACACATCTACGTATCTTTCAATGTTATTTTCACTTTGTTTGTAAATATTGCTGGTTTCGTTGTGCATAATAACTCAAGGTCGACTGACCATTTTTTCCTGAAAGCCACGGGGGGCGCTTTTGCCAGTATGTAGGAGGTAACATGGTTACAAGTCTAGAACTCTTATTATTATATTCCAAAGCAACTAAAAATTAGTTAAAGGCTAGTAAAGTAAGGGCATAATTTATATTAATTTAAAATAAATTAATGCAAATTAAAAAAGGATAACAAAAACATAGCTATCGATTTAGTTTTTCAAAGTTTATACTAAATTAAAAAAGATATGATAAGAAGAAAGAGAAAAAAACTAAGGTAATATAATAAATTTTAATCTTTACACATATTCAAATACACTTTTTAATTATTCTAGCTGGATATACGAAAATAAGATTAGAACAATGATTAAAATAAAATAAATGTTCGACAAAATTTTTTAAATATAAAAAAGCCAAATTGGTCAATGAGGATAAATATCAATTGTAAAAGCAATAAAAAAATATTATAATTTAGATACTCAAATCTTGAAATAATTCCATCAATCAAATGATATTAATTATTGAAACAGAATTAAAAGCGTCGATGAATTTAGAATTTAATTTTTGACAATTTCTACGCAGTTATACTTCGCCATGATCTTGAAGTTTTTATTACAGGCACACTCATTCTTCGCTCTACATTAAACTATAAAAAAGAAAAGAAAATTTTTTTTAGCATGAAATACGTTTAAAAATAATTTAAGAGTTACTTAATGCTAATAGACCACTTATAAACACAACCCAAAAACAACTTTTTTTATTTTTCGAAAAATGTCAAGAAAAATTATTCTAGTCATTTACTATACTGATTAAAATAAAAATAAATACATAATTTATATTTATTTAATGAACATAAGGAAAATCACGGAAATGATATTGCAGGCTTTAGAAATAGTGGAATTCCTCTTTTGAAATGCTGTCATACTGATTTTCATTCAAATTCTTTGTTGCTGTTTCTTATCCCATTTGATCGCCAGCAACATCTAGGCCAAGTTCAAGATCCCGTGTTGTTCTCGTGGGAGGAGGGAGGGGAGAAGCTTCTGTTGTGATGGATCACCCGTAGATAAAAAGCCTGACTTGGCTCCGTGACGCTGAAGATACTCCCGCATTTTGCTTATCATATGTGAGAAAACCTGAAAAACTCCCACTAGGTAGTCCTCTCTAAATGGTCCCCAAAATGGACCCTAGGTTACCATCATCTGCCCTTTCATAGTTTCATTGTTCTCTAAAGAACCATATCGCTTACTTCTAGAACTAGTGACATAAAACAAGTAACAGTGTATGATTGGTCTTTTCTCTTTGTCAGCATTGGGCATAACTTATAGCCACGATCAGCTCTGAATACTATCATCCCCTATTGATCGTTCCATTGCTCCCATACAGAGATCGCCTACTTAGTGAACCAGCGGTATAAAAATAAGTAACAATTGCAAATGGTTGATCTTTTCTCGTTGCCTGCGCTACGTATACTTTATAATACCGAACAGATATGGTGCGTAATCGACCGACTGGCCATACCGAGCAATAGAAAGTAGCTTAGGTCGTTCGACACTGCTGTGCAATGGTTGCTACAAGCAACCTACTAATGGAATGAAAAACTCTGGAAGGCTAGGAGACTCGAATATGAGGCAAAATTCTGTGATTGTGTGACAGGACCGAAATTCTCCAACTGCATTATTGCCCTTCATCTAAGCACTACATGCTCTTCCATTTCATCAGTGATATCTTCCACCACTTGACTGAGATGGGTTACATTTACAATGGCTTTTAAGATACTCCATAACATAGACAGAATTATCTGGAATGGTGTCGTAGAAAATCATCATGGCTGATAGTAGATTAACTCTCTTTCAGAAATCTTGAAAGCAATAAATACTTCTCATAGAGAGTCATGGAGCAAATGACCATCCTGACAGTGGGCACAATCAGCCTTTGTTTTACAGAGACACATTACCATTACTCTTCTTGCGATTGTGCCGTGTGGTATTTGTGATAATCAGACACCATCCTTTACTGATGGTCGACGTACAACTTTAATAGCTCAACGTTATGGGGGATGAGGCTTCATGGCGCATTTTCCATTCATATGCCTCATATGACGCTCATATATCTTATTTTTATATCTTTGTTGTACATCAGTTGGTCTCATGTTGTTTTTATGTATTCCACAAACAACCATTAGCAGATGATGAAGAGAACTTTTAGGATAATTATCTCAAATCATATGCATGACATATGAGAGAAAAACTTGAAAAGAAAATTTTCTTAAATTTTGAAACAAGTCACCTTTGCTGTGGCTAATTTTACAATTACTGTAGGTGAATACAACATTCGCATGGCTTTTGGAATTTGATTGATGTTATTATAAATATTGTGACTTTCTGCTTTATAAATTGGCTATGGTTACTGGAAGATGGCTGTGGTTATTATTAATACAGATGTTACTGAGTCTGGTAGATGTCCGCATACGTAATACTATGATGGCTTACACTCTTGTACGTACGAGCCACGAGCGTCAACTTCGTTCTCGAAACAGGTTTGTTTCAATGGGAAGGGATAACGCAAAGCCTGCGAGAACCTTTGCGAAGTCATGGTGAAACAGAATAGCAAATAGAGTCGGTTTTGACTAAACGTCAAAGGATTTATATGCCATAGTAAAACGTACATCAGTGATTATAGTATAATGTAAAGATCATGTTTATGTACAAGAAACTACTACGACTACTAAACCACGCTACATCACATCACTGTGCCTAGAGCTGAGTTTGCCCCTTTACAGTTTGGGAACGATGTGGGTGAGAAGTAGTCTGATTAGGCTCTGTGAAGCTACATGGCACCGTCGGGAATCGAACCCGAAACCTATGGTACCGAGCGCCAGAGGCTAGCCACTCGGCCATCAGGTCCGAAAGTACAAGAAACTAAAATTCGTAAGCATGTTTCAATTTTCTTATTTAATGTGTACTTATAATAATTCCTCTGAGTCACATAAATAAACAATGCAATTCGCCAAAGCCGCTATAAAGCGAAAGTACATCAATAAGTTAAACTGAAATGAATTTTCACATTTACGTAAGACACGAACATCAAAATTATTTTCTTAAAATAAAGAATTATCTTACCTTACGTAACTCGTAGTGGTGTTTATGCCACTGTGTAAGCATTGCGCGATTGATATCATATTCTGTAAATGAGTTAGAGTTCTCAAATTCCTGATCTTGTAAAAAGATTTTCCAATTGTGTTGTGGTAGCGATCGGGATTCTGCTGGTGTTGCATTTTCTTCTTTCAGTTTCTTGTATCTCAACCATTCTCTGCATTTTTCTGAAAGTAAATATTATGTGACTGATAAAAATCATTCATCAATCACAATAAAAATGTCAGCAAGGAGATCTATTCAATCTCATCAGTTATATCCGAAGTCGAATTAATACGGATCCAATCATATTTGATTCTCCTAATGATGTACAAACTCATTTTTGATTGAGAGAGCCACGAATTTTGAAGACTGGATCTTTTCACATTTTGTGTAACACTATTACATTTCGCTCTTCATCTCCGCATATATCCTTAAGATTGATCTTTCATAACAATTAGAATCCTAACATTTCCACATAAGAACATAAGGCATTCTTAGCAATCAAACCTTCCAGCAAACACCATTCAATAATTTTCAATTTACCTTGACATTCCAAATCCCTTGTAACATCTCGGCCTATATTAGACTTATAACAGTTTCAAGAAGAGGACCACTTTCAGGGTCATGGAAACACTTTAATTTTTATTTACAAGCACTATATATATATGTAAGGACCTATGGGTTATTATGCAAAGAAATGAAAATTAAAGATAAAATTTGGTCACAAGCGCACTATTAAATCTCAAGTATAGTTCACTCCAAGGTCGGAGTCTACGACTACGTCGAGTCTACGTCGAATCTAAACACCTGGTCTGCGGCAGACCTTAATTATCACACGGCATGATAAACGAAACCAGAAAGGGTTCACTTTGAAAAACAGACGAAAACTCTGACCTATTTAGTCACTTCAGAGAAAAAGAAAACAACACTTCTGGTTGACTTGTTGCAGAACTCTTCCTTTTCTTCTTTAAAAACCTCCCTTTAAGAAAATCCGTCGGGGGAGGGAGGGGGAGGACAGAACAGCTTTCCTCACTTCTCATTGAAGTAGACATTGGTACTTACGTATTTACGCCACTGCAGCTACAGATTTGGCGGTTTTTAAGTGGCGCCAATCTAGACTTAAAATTTTTGTGACAAATCATAAAATATATAAAACACTTTATTTAAAATCAAAATACTTTCAAAATTCAAAACACTTTTATTTAAAAACAAAGTTGTCAATCGGATTTCGGTGGAAAATGGGCCAATATAGAGTTTAACATAGATTCAAAAAAACAGTTTCTATTTTGGTTTCATTGGCAGCTCTTTATTGGCGCAATAGCGCAACTTTTGCTGCGGTGACGTTAATACGTCCATATTCAATCTGTAGTTACTTCGATCTGTGAAGGTAGCACAGACAATCTCTAATTTCATAAGTCCATTACACATGACATCGAATATCTGCTATCAGATTTGAATGACAGGTTTTTCACATTAGTACAAAACACTAATTGCATGTAATATAGATACCTACAACACTACTAGTCTGCTGTCAGATTTCAGTGATGGGTTGTTATTATCTACTTGTTGAAAATATATATTCTTCTCTACAGGGAATGAAACGCTACAACTCTTCTCGTAGGAAAAAAAGGTACACCCTTTAGAAACCCGTACTGTAGCACCCTTCATTCAATTTTAAGAAATCTGTGTACCCGAAATATAATTCTTCAATACCAGACATCAAAAAACTTTGGTCAGCATACAAGTAAAGAAAACTACTGCAGTTGCATGAAGTGGTAGTGAGTGTAATGAATCGTTATTAAAATTAACTTTCTTTTTTTTTTAATATTCCCTCCAATGTGGGCATCTACGGAAATGAAATTGCTGATCTGCTCGCTAGGGAAGGTTGCGAACTTCCCAAAGCTTCTTCTTCCAATATGTTAGCTTCAGAGGTTCATTCCATGACTTTAGCTAGAGCGAATACCTCTTGGAAGTCGCCACCAATTCATGCATGGTACGTCGCTAAATATCCTGGTATGTCCTTGAAGTGCTCCTGTCCTAGACCTGCTCAAATGGCTTTAGCTAGACTAAGGACTGACCACACTAAGAGTTTGACCTTCAATGGAAACGAGAAGACATATACCCTTTGTCATTGTTCGGCCATCGCGTCTCTCTCTCATCTCATCGATTGTATTGGTGCCTCTGTGAGGCAACTGTTGAATGAGGACAATTTACGATCTATTGATGCAGCATGATCTACTGGACTTGGTTTAGGATTCTAAATCAAGGGGATAAGCAACAACAACACTTTTTAATTCTTCTAGAGCAGGGGTTTCAAACTTTCCAGTCTTCGGGCCATACTGTTTACTCCGGTAAGTACCAAGGGCCAAAACCGTTTAATTTTTTCTGCCATTATCTATAATTTCTAGACTAGTCGCCGAGTACGCTCTCTGAGCGAGTATACGCTTGCTAAATTCGCTGGTTCAATTACTACAACTACTATTGCTTATATCGATACGACCGTGACACTTGACGGCATCTAGTGGTTAAAAGCAGAAATAGTTATGTATAACTAACGAGGGTAACCGCGGGATGTTCACTAATTTATAATGTTAGTGGGATTCATTTCAATTATTTGTTAGTTGTTATGCATAAGTTAAATTTTCTGTGTATTTTCTGCTTGTCATTAAGCTTTACCTAGAAAGTTAAGAAAACCGGAGTTATTATTATTATTCTGTGTTTTTTTATCCAACTTATTACAGCAACAATAAACTATTCGCTGTCGCGACCAGAATTGATAATACTGGCGGGCCGTAATTTGAGACCCCTGTTCTAGAGCATTCCAGTAATTGAATTAAGCCACGTTAATAATATTGGCCAATCAGGCATTACTGGTTACCTCGATTGGCGGTTTCACCCACTTGGTGTTCAAAAAAAAAGTCGCCAAATGCTAACGGCCTCCATTGTATGATTTGGCAGACGAAAGGTAGGCGAAATATTTCGGGTTGCAAGATTTGCGACTTCCTCAGGAATACAGTATTCTAGATTTCAACCATTTTTTTTCCCATCGTGCGATACTTGATATTTTTAACTATATCTATATTTCATTTTAATTGCAATTCGCCGAAACAAGTTGCTTGTTTGGCGCCAATTTTTTAGTTGGTGGAATTGGGTCCTAAAATAAGAAATTTGCCTTCCAATAAACTTATTACATAATTATTCATACCAAGTTTATTTTTAGAAAAATACGATAACTGTAATTCGGATTTTTATTTCGATGAAGTAGTCAAAAATATGAGCAATACATTACTCCTAAGCATGTTTGATATATCCAATGACAAACGCGTTTTCTGTATGCTCAAACAATTAATATGATTTAATGATAAAGTGCATGAGTCGAAACAAGAAAAGGAAATGATAGAGGCCAAATATCAAAATAGGGGCCGTTGGGATTTGGTGATTTTTTTTGTGGTGCCAGCTGAGCGATAAATTGCCAGATGTGGTAAGTCGAATATCTTGTATTGCTCCCAATTCACTTCACACAATCGCAATCTTTTTCTTGGCAGCACTTTGGCGAAAATAATGTTTTGATCTCCAAATCCCAGTGGCCCTTATTCTTCGATTTTGTAACGATAGGTTCAAAATAGGCGAAATATTAAAATTCGCTTTAAAACTAAATATGAAGGGAAAATGCGATATATTATGAGAATTGATACATAATATTAATAAATTAAGAAAACCATCATTTCATACCTGTACTTATCTCTTAAACTCATTTCATAAATAAGAAAAATCACTTGTTTTAATTCTAAGAGACAACAGCAAAGTTTATTTATAAAAAGTTATCATTTTGAAACTATTTATTTAAAAACGAGATGATAAAAAATTTAGAAAGCACGTGTATGTTAATTTGAAAACACAGATTTATTCCTGGTTTAGTTGTATAAAATCTAGCCATTTTAGATTAAATTCCGAAAATAATTTGAACCAAAATCAGTATTATTGTAAGAAAAAAAAAAATGCCATTCTCTTATTTTGCATTAAAATATTTTTTTAAGAACTTCACATAAATTTTATAAAATTTATTCTATCATAAAATGTTTCATTGATTTGTAACTTTGAGATTTATATTAACTAATGTGGTCTTATCTCAATTTATCCAAATGCTCTTAAATTACTAACTAGCTAACTCCCTGGCACTACAGCCCATGCTGAACCATGGACGTCCACCTAATGGCAGATTCCGAAACAGGAGATAGTTTCTTTTTACAGGATAGGATTGTAAGCCCTATGCCCAACGCCCTAAAATCTTATTAGACCGGGACCTGCAATTTAAGGTTGATTCCGAACCATTACAAACATCCATTCCCCCGCCGGGACTCGAGCCGAAACCTGTGGAACGTTTGAATCGAGTGAAAGTGGATAGTCACTTGGTCACCAGGTCCCCCTTAAACTACTAGAGATTATATATATATATATATACCTAGATTAAAAAGGCCATTTTTTTTTGTAATGCAAAATGATTAACAATTTTTTAAATTACTTTTTAAAACAGCATTTATATACATATTATCTTTAATATTAAAAAGTAAAATATCTATTAACTCCATTTACCATGCCTATTAATTCCACTCTATACACATTTTTGTTATATGTCTTGTTTTGTGGAAAGAGACATTAACACCTTGAAAATGTCTAGAGTAACTACAGACAACAAATAAACAAAAAAAGTTCTGGTGTTTTTTTCTTTGGGTATATTTGAGTATTTTTAAAAAACAAGTCTAGATAAATCTATTGCTTATCGCGTTTTTGTTGTCTGAAATGCTTTATTATTTTCTTAAGTGTCAACATAATTTGTTTAAACTCAATTTACATCCACCTAAAGGGTATTAATAGCAACATCATATTTTACCGTTTTAAAAAGGTTCTAGGTCCTTTTAATCCAATATGTTACAAAATATTTACTAACAAAATTGCAGAAAAATTATTCTGTGCAATATTACAGTCATTCAGTCCATTTTTCATATTGTACTGCATGTCGTTATGATGATCGAGCTCACAGAGTAAATGATATTTAATAAGATAAATTTACTCAGTGATTAAGCCTAGTTAAATATATTACAAATTATACACGAGACATGCAGCTTAAAATATTGTTGGTGTTGAATGAATCAATTTAACCTAGTAAATGTATTAAACTTCATTTTGTTTAAATGGATCTCAGGTTAAGAGTTCTTTCTGAAATTGATAAATTGTCTTGGATAAATTTCTGGCTATGGTGCAAAAAAATGGAGAAATGAATGAAGGCATTACTTTCTTTGACTTACTAAAATAATTATTCCCTTTTATTTAACACATAAAAGGGAGTAAGTCTTTGATAATCCATTTTACTTAGAAGTACAGCACACATGCTACATCCATATAATTTTAAGAGTCTAAGTTAAAAAATACAGAATTTTAAAAATAACTTTTCTTGTGAGTTGAAAACTTGTATGTTATCTACTTCTGATAGTTAAATTTTGATTATTGGTGTTTAGAACTAAAAAATTTTGATTTAATGGAATCCTTATTTTCTCTATCCGCTATGCGTACATGGCGGTTGTGATACTCAATATGACGTGTTAACGTATGTTTTGTAACCGTAATCTTTTTTGTTTCTGTGCACAAAATTTGTATAATAATTTTACGAATAAATTTTGTTTATGAAATTATAAAATGGGTAAAGGACGCAGGAAACATTCTCGTCGGAATCGGGACTTTAACAAAACATCAGACACTAAGAAAGTTGAGGTAAGCTGCCACTTTTAATTTCATTTCTTAATTTTAACCGTGTAGTTGGGTGTTACATGCTTAACGCTAAAAGTTTCACTTATGATTTTCACTTGCGTTCTTGAGAATTTTCAAACGCAAATAGCGTTATTAAATTTATGAATATTTGTGTTTCTGAATTTTTTTATTGATAATTCTTGCAATGGAAAGACGATCTGGCGGAAGTGACTTATCACCACGTGATACTATTGACTTCGAAATTTCAAATGTATCTTCGAAATTGAATGAGAAGAAAACTTTAATTAAAAGTGTGAATTTGTCGGTATTGCCTGATAAAGGCGCACGATTAATAAAAAAAGTTGAAGAACTTGAAACTCAGTTAAAAAATCTAAAACTTGAAGCAGAATCGAATACTCGCACAAAGAATCCCAAAAAGAAAAAGAATGTCTTTGTTGATTCATCATCCACTGCTGGAAGTTCCTCAAAGCAGACAGAACAATTTTCGCCTGCCAGTGATGAAATAGTTGAAAAATCTACCATTGTTGGTAATCATAAAAATATTGCTAAAACTGATGGTTCTAAAGATTTTATCATAACATCAGTTAATGAAAAGAACGAACCATCTAATTCTAAATCTATTTCAAATGAAACTGATCAATCTAATTCTTCAAGTTCGAAAAAGGATTCAAAATCAAGCTTTATTGATAAGCAGAATAACAATGGCAAAGCTCATTCTGATAGGAATCAAATCTTAGGTTTTTCAAAAGGGAAAAATGAAAGTACATCAAAATCAGTTTCTAAAGATCTTTTAAAACAATCTTTAGCTAGATGTCCAGCACCTGATAAACCTGTCTTTGCCCACCGTTTTGAAGCAGAACTTGCTTCTTTTGACCAATTAAGTAAATCAGCACCAAAATTAGATGATTCATTAAAAGATTTAGTTAATTCACCTTCTTTTAAAGGCTGGAGAGAAACAAAACCTATTTCAAAAATTCAATTAATTGAAGCCAAACCTTTGTTTGAATTGTCTGCTTCTCAGAAACTTCAACAGGATTTATTCACATCAAGTTATCCTAGAACATTAACATCTGAAGAAACTGTTAAAAAGCTTCATCATTCTTTATGTGTTTATCCTGATGATGCTGTAGATTTAAAAGAGCCAAAATCTCTGAAGACTCCTTTTTATTAAAACATCAAATCAAAGGATTATCGTGGTTAGTTTGGCGAGAATCTCAAATGCCAAGTGGTGGCATTCTTGCTGACGATATGGGTCTCGGAAAAACATTGACTATGATATCTTTGATATTGAAGCAAAAAGAAGAGAACAATTATCTTGCTGAAAATTCAAATTGTTCTACACATGCAACTCTGATTGTTTGTTTAGCATCAATTATTCATCAATGGAATGAAGAAATTTCTAAACATTGTAAAACTAATTCTTTGCAAGTGCTTTTGTATCATGGTTCTAAAAGAGAGAAGGATATAGAGGATATGAAAGACTATGATGTCGTTTTAACAACTTATAACATTCTCTTATCAGAGAGGAAGGCTTTTTAATAAAAAAGAAAATCCCTACAGGCCTTTTCCAATTAAAATGGGAGAGAGTAATTTTAGATGAGGCTCACACTATTAAAAATTATAAATCTCAAACTGCCGAGGCAGTATTCAGTTTGTCGAGTTGCCGTAAATGGTGTGTTACCGGCACACCTATACACAATGAATTTAAAGATATGTACTCACTGGTGAAGTTCTTGCAGTTTTCTCCATTCGATGATGAAAAGAAATGGAAGAGATTGATCAATGATGATACAATATCTAGTGACAGAAGAAGGGATTTATTAGTTAAAAGCATTTTATTAAGGAGAACTAAAGGTGACTCTGATAAAACTGGTAATTTACTGATCAAGATGGTTAAAAAATCGGTAAATGTATGTAATATTGAATTATCTGAAGCGGAGCGAGTGGTATATGATGAGCTGGATTCACAGGTTAAAGAAGTATTGAGTAAGTTGTTCAATAAAGCAGCTAAAAACTTAAATGCATCCAATACTCTATTGGTATTGTTACTTCGTTTGCAGCAATGTTGTTGCCATATCAGCCTTTTAAGGAAAAAAAAAAAGCAGAAGATTTAGAAACTAGTTCAGATGATTCAGTACAGGAACTTTCATTAAATTTGTCTGCATTAAATATAGAAGAAAAATGTAATGTGCCAAGTATTGGTTCTGAATCAAACTTAGACCTGAGTTTAAGCGTAACTTTTAAATGATGATTTATGGGATCCTTTGGAGAAGAGCGTTAAACTTCAAAAACTGTATGAGATGTTAGATAAAATAGCTGAAGAATCTAATAACAAGGATAAGAGTGTTATTGTCTCTCAGTGGGTGTCTTTATTAGAAATTGTTGGTTATCATTTAAGGGAGAAAGGCATAGAATACCACATGATTGCGGGTAACACTAAAGCTGAAGATCGTCAGATAGCTTCAGAAGATTTTAATTACAATGATGATGGCTGTAAAATTATGTTGCTTTCTTTAAAGGCAGGTGGTGTTGGATTAAACCTTGTAGGTGGTAATCACATGTTTCTTTTGGATTTACATTGGAATCCAGCACTTGAAAGGCAGGCATGTGATAGAATACACAGAGTAGGACAAACCAAGGACGTTTTCATCTACAAATTTGTTTGTAAAAAAACTATTGAAGAAAAAATATTACAACTACAAGAAGGAAAAAGTGCACTTGCAGATGATGTTTTACATGGTGCTAAAAAAGTATCCAAGGGCTTATCTATGGAAGACTTTAGAGTTCTGTTTAATGTGAACCTATAAACTTTAGTTTATTAGAAAAAAAAATATTTTTTGCTTTTCACTTATTTTAGTTTTAAAAATAAAAAATTTCATTACTCCTTATATTATTGAATAACTTGTTGCTTTACTCAATTTTTTTATACAAGATTTTTATAATATTTTTAAAAATATAGTTTTTAGGTTAATTTTTTTTTTTTAAAGGCAATTTATTATATTCATTTAGACTAATGCTTATCTATGTATTATGAGTTTTTAAAATTGGAGAATTTATTTTTTTGCTATGAGCGTCTTATTTTTTTTATAAATTAGACATAGTTTTGCACTATAGTATTCATTAGCTTCTTCCTTTAGTCAAGTTTTGCCAAGTGTTGTTAAATTTACCATTTGTGAACAGTTAATTCTGGATATTACTACTGTGTCTAAAAGTAAGACCAATTTAAAATTCCTGGGACTTATGGAATTTCAATAGATCAGTCAATTCCATTTTGGGCTTCAAACGTGTCAAATCTCGATTGGTACCGAAAACACTGAATGTGGCAGCTCACACTGCATTGATTCTTAGTGATTTTTTTGTCAAAAATGAAATCCATGTCATTCCACAACCACCGTATTCACACCATGCCACTTCTTGCTATTCCCTAAACTCAAAAGACTAATCTGGAGACACCATTTTGAGTGTATTGAAGAGATTCAACGTGAATCACTGCACGCTTTGAAGGTCAACCCTGACGATTACTTTTTAGCATGCATTGAGGATTGGAAAAAAAGTTGGCATAAGTGCATTGTGTGTGAAGGGGATTACTTTGAGGGCATGAAATAAATTTGGAAGAATAAATAAAGAGTTTTTGAAAAAAAAAAATAATAATTGGTCTTACTTTTTGGGTACATAGATATACAATAATAATAGATATGAGATAGATATATAAATTTGGGTATCTTTTGGGGTATAATTTGATAATCATTTTGGGTATATGTAGACAACTTCCGGATTATTAAATAAAGCAAGGCACTTTTAAACAACAATTTAATAAGACATTAAGAATTAAATACAGACAGTTCAACTAGAAACAACAACAATTATTTCTGTTGTCAATATGATGAATATAATATACAGAGTAATGATACCATTTATAGTTCAAGAAATTAATAAGTAAACAGGATCTCCTATATTTCTATGTGCCTTTTATATGTTGCTGGCATTATTTTTTGTGATGCATACCAATTTAAATAAAATTAATTTTATTATTTTACTAGTAGTAGAAGCATATGCTTAAAAGTATACTGTTATAATAAATTTATATTTTTCAGTATGATTCAGATTGATTTTGTCAAGCATATTAAAATAAAAAAAAAAATTTATTTTGTAATGTGTTTTATTGACAAATAAAGCATTTTCTATTGTAGTTCTCTCAATTTTTTTTTTGTTGAATTTATTCAAATTAATCATAGATATTTTCATTTCATAATTTTAAAGTGTAATAGCTAAATATTAAAATTATTCTTTTCTTAGTGTTGCCAATACATATTACTTCTCAAATGTTATATAGAATTAATAATTGTTTATACTTGCATTTCTTGCCATTTTGAATACTTTGATAACTAAAATGTTTCTTAAAAAATATATATATATTGCAGTTTCAATTCCTGAAAAAGGTGTCTGATTATCTTAAATATAGATTCATTTGTTAAAAAGAAAATTTT
The DNA here is from genome assembly GCA_021605095.1 of Caerostris extrusa. NCBI lineage: Eukaryota > Metazoa > Arthropoda > Arachnida > Araneae > Araneidae > Caerostris > Caerostris extrusa. Next base: position 51,120 of record BPLR01020915.1, read on the forward strand.
AGTTTGTATAGAAAGTCAACATGTGATACTTTTTCTACAGAAGTTGTTAAAATAAAAGAATTTTACTTAAGATATGGCATTAGTCATCTATGTCTAGGGAAAACAGTATTGGTGAATCTTTGTAGGTAGAAAAAACTACATTGGTGAAACTCCGCTTAAAACCTTATTTAATCATTACGTTTGGAGAAGCTCAGATTATTTTTAAAATATAAATCCTGTAATTAATATCGACATTAAATTTTTGAATTATACCCCAAACAGGAGGAAAAAAAAAGGCTGGAAGTATGCATGTACATTTATTATAAGAACATTGACATACTTCTTTCAGAATAAAATATTGTATGTAAAAATCTTCCAAAGAATCCAGAAACAGTTGTCAAAGAAAAAAATTTGTATTTCTTATAGATAGCATATTTTTTTAATTGTTAGTACTATTCTGTAGGCAGTATAATAGATTAAATAGACTGAAAAATATATGAGGAAAAACTAGATTTCACTGTAAAATATTATACATGGAATCAAATGTTTTAGACAAAAAAAAATAGGCCTGTTTCAAGAAATGTACACTAATTCAACTATATACTTTACAAAGCATATGTATCAAAAGCTACGATAAGAAATCTTCTGCTTAATGAAGTAATAATACATGTTGAGTTTAAAGAAAACTGCATTATAAAATATGATTGAGAGATAATGAGTGCTTATTAGGATGCTGAAAATTAACAATTTATACCTTTATTACATATTATGGATTTAAATGGCATTTAGTATTAGTCATAAATAATAATCTCTAACTATTATATTATTTCTTTATAATAATTATATGTTATACAAGTTGTAAATAATGTGAAAATCTTCATTCAGAATACTTAAAATACTGGTGATAAAATTAATATAATTTACAATAGAAATCCTTGATGTACTTTCATGCTATGTTGATAATGCATTAATATTATTTGACTATATATTGAAACTATTGTAATATGCCGTTAAAAAAAGTATTGGTTTAAGTAATATAAAAATACATGAAATCCTTATCTTTTAATGCTTTTTTTTTTTGTATTTCTTACTTAAAATATAGTTTCAGGCTTTTAAAAAAATTATTCTTTTACATGTAGAAATATTCTCAATTTAATTTAAAAAAACAAATGAGTACATTTCAGTAGAGAAATTGAAATATTGGTATGTAGTTAGTTCTACTATAAAAAATATTATTTTGATAGCTCAATTTTTACAAATGTGTGATTTTTGTACTTTTTTAAATGTTATGTCCATATACTGATAAATTATGTTCATTATACTGCAAAATAACACCACTAATATAATCCAACACATTTATAAAGAAATTAAAACTGTCATCAAATACAGCATTTGCTTAAACTGCTTTAGTTTTTAAAAAAAATGATATGATAAATTCTTATTATACAAAATGCTTCTATACAATATTAAAAAAAAAAAAAAAAAAAAAAAAAGTCTTTGATTTTTGCATAAAAGAGCAATGTAAGATAAAGATTTTGGAAATAGAAATTAAGACTATATATTCAAAATAATGAAAATTTTTTTATTTCCCAATAATGTTGATAAAATTGCATTGCTATGTAAATAATGGATTGTGCATATTATAGTAACAGTGACATAATAAAGTGAATTCACTGCCATTTTAACAGGGAATATCAAAATTGATTGATTAAACAAATGATTGTTTTAATAAGAAAAGTTAGTAAAAGAATTATGAGATAATTAAGGTTCTTCAAAGACATCTTGTTTTGTATGAAATTTGAAATATATTTTTTTTTAAATGACTAGAAAAGCTTATGTTATTATTTAGCAAAATATTGTTTGTAAAAGTAATTTAAATGTAAATTGGAAATATTTCATTTATATAAATGTCAATTTTTTTATGTATAAATCTGTATGCTTCTACAAATATATTTGTTATAAGTTAATCATTGTTTCAGGGGAGAGGTCTTAGGACAGCATATAAAGATATAGTAAAAGAAAATGAAAATTTCGAAAAATATTACAAAGTAAGTACTTATTATATTGCTGTACCTACTTGCATACTGTAGAATAAACCATAGCTCAATGTTTTTTTTATATTGTTTTATGTCATCCTCATTTGTTATTAGATAAATGATATATTTTGAAAATGTATTTAATTTTCTATAAAGTTTTACTTCAAACAACTGTATAATATCTTTCAGTAGCCATTATCTCTGACAAAATAGGGATTGTGCAATTCAGCTGCCATAGAATCTATTAAATATGTGCAATCGAACATTGAATCAGCATATGCATTATATGCCTTACTTTTTACTCAAATTTAGTAATAAAAAGAGAGAGAATAGATTAAATTAATTTTTATAACTTCATACCACTTCATAATAAATTCACAATAAAAGCATTTAACATTTTAATAATAAATTGAATTCTTGAAACTCCTTTACATTAATAAAACATCTAGTATATCTTATCCTCATTTTAAATATTGATTTTGAAGTGAATTGATTAGCTAAATTGTTGTATAGAAATAGTTAAGCTATAGGTGTTTTTACTTCAGATTATATCTACATATTAAATAAATAAGTTAGTCAAAATACTATGATTGAAGTTATAAATAATTATTGCACACTTTCACTGCATTGGTGTAGCTACTAATGATGTATGTCCTCTCTGTACTTGTCAGATGAAGCCGTGGACTTTTTCCATCTGACAACACTCACTGCACTTGATTTTATGACTTTTAATTCTGACAACTTTATCAAGGATAAAATTTATTGGGCTGCTAGAGTTCTTATGGCAGATATTGCTACAGTTTGATGTAGGAAAAAAAATTATTGCCTGCCAAAATTGAAAAGCAGCAATCTTATTTTTATAGGCAAATTGAGAATAATTTTTTTTACACTTGTTCTTAAATGTATTGTGAAAAATAAAATCAAAGAGTAGCAAATAGTTATCCATTCATTATTATGACATCAAATTGTTGTGGTATTGAGCCAAAAGAATATGTGAAACACTGGTCAAAAAACAAACAGGAATATATTCTGGCACCATCTTCTTCTATGGTGACTAAATACAAAAGTGCATAGGTGAGTTAAGACATTTGTAATCAGCAAATGGCATGTTATAGGATGTTTAAAAATGGACTGGAAAGTCATTTTTGCATTTTGGATCTTAGATGTAAATTTATTGTTTCAATGCAATCGAGTTAGACAGTAAATGCAATTCCAAGTTTAAATCGAAAAGATTTTTAAAATTTAAACGAGATATCAGAAGCTTTTGTCTCAACCCCACCTGACAATAGAAAGGTCTTAAGTGATGGCACAGAAGATGAAGCGCAAGCTTTTCCAGTGAAGAGATCAAAATTTTTAATCTGCCTGCTAAAATACCTGTGAAGACAAAATATATGAATATAACCATTTTCTATGTTGTTACAACATTTCCAGGCCTCATAAATACTGTTATGAACATTGCACAATTAATTAAAAATGCATTGAGAAGAATTCAAAGCTTAATTATGCTTGTTAAAAAAAAAAAAAAAGTGTTTTGAAGATTTTCATTGCAAATAAATAAGCCAACAAAAATTTATAAATTATTAATTTATATGCTTGCATCAGTGTTTTAATTGCATTCTTTTTTTTGCGAATGAACATAATTCATAAAATTTAGGGTGAAATTTTTCATTGAAAAAGCCTGCAGTCTTAACCGCAGGATTGCGCTGGTGTCCCCTCCTCATACCTCAAAGGGGCTATATTATTTTTCTAGTGTCATTGAGGTCAATAATTGTTTAAAAATTTAAATGTGAAAAGATTTCCAGTCTTAAAGGGATATAAATATCACAAGGGTATTTGAATGAATTCGTTTTATCAATTTTTTAGTAATTGTGTTTATAAAGCAATATTAATTATTTGTGTGTATTTTATGCAACAATGAATGTGTGTTTGTTTGCCCAACTTCTATATTTATATTTTATTTAATGTATTTAGATTCAAGGTATTATGCCATCAGAAGAATGGGAAAGTTTCATGAAAACAATGAGAGAAACTCTTCCTGCTACTTTTCGTATAACAGGAACTGGAGGGGTAAGAATATTTTACTGTATATATATAATATATATATATATATATATAATTTCACTTTTGCTGAGAACAGCTGCTGGTTAATGCTTCTGACATACTGCACGAAATCTTTTAGATAATTCCAGAAAAAAAAGGGAAAAATCTTGATAATAATTTTTTAGGAGCGCTATTTTAGTGTATTCTTTGAACGTCTTTATTTCGGCAACATAGAGATTATTATCCTCTTATATAGGCAAAAACTAATTCAAAAGTCACTATGCCTGTATTTTCTATAGCAAAAATATATTCATTAGAGTTGTTATCCAACACTGCTGTACCATGACAGTATAAGTATAATTTTTTTTAATGTAGAAACATTAAAGCATAACTCTATGTAATCATATATCTGTATTATGAATAAAATAACTTCTAGCAGTGATGACTTGTTGCAAATGAAAATAAAAGCAAAAAAATCAAATATAAAACAAGAAAAAAATTCATTGGCACATAATTTTCCACATTTATCATTTACTTTGCATTTTGTTGTTTTTATTGTGTACCTTATAATTTATTGTGTTTTTATTCTTATTTCCACCATATAAAACCTCAAAATTTCAGGGGTGCAGATTATAGGCCATTATGTACAATTTGTGAAGATATATATAAATATATAAATTTAAAGTTTCATTAAAATCTATTCTACAAAACTACTACCTAAAAATGTTTTTGCTAACAAAAAATTGATAAAACTTAGTATGAGATAAAAAAAACAATTTTCTTAACATAAATAAATAAACAGATATAGATGATGTAAGAAAGCTGGACTTCTAATAAAAAAATTTAGACAGAATAAAAATATGCAATATGCATCATACATTGATATATAATAGGGAATGAAAAATTCCTAGAAGGAATTTATGAAAAGAATTAAACACTCTTTATACAAAGTTCAAATTAATAATTAACTGTGTTATTAATCGAGATTTTTTTTTCTTCGCCATAGTTCTTAAATGCATGTTTTCTGCTCAGTTACCCCTTAAATTTATAACATTACTTTTATATATATATATATATATATATATATAAATAATTGGGACATTAGAAGTTCTCTTTAAAACTAAATAAGTTTTGTTAGTTTATACAATGGGTTTTTAAAACAAAAATTAGTTTATAGCATGTCAAAGAGCAAACATTAATGACTTGCATATTTTGAACTGCTGCAGATTATGCAAGATATTTTTATGGGGACAAAAATTATGTCTATAGGTTGTATGGTATTGAAAATTATAGGCAGGAAATTATAGTAATCAAAGTATTGGTTACATATGTTTTGTTTCAAATCACTCTGGAACCAGCTGGAAATAAATTTTTATATATTAACAGCTCTTAATTAGCTAATGAATAACTCAGTGTCTTCTGCATTAGTTTGGGATAAGGTTTTTTATTTTATTTTCTTTTTTTTTTAGGCAAGCCCAAGCTTTATTAAGTATAATCAAAGGGAAATATTTTCAAGATTTGATGAAAATCAAAGATGTTACTGATTCTTCTTACAAACCTTTTAGTTTACCTTGGTAAGTTTTAATATTATTAAATGACATATTTTTACTATAATTTTCATACAAATATTAAATATTCATATTTATAAAAAGTACTTCTGACAATTTAAGAATTTCAACTGTCTATATCAGGATTATTTAACTCGCTTCTTGTGAGCCTCATACAACTTAATGCCTAATAAATTCAATCAAACAATGTTATAAATTTTTAAAAAATATTAATGCTTCATGTGTTTATTTGTAATTATTTTTTAAAAATTCTGATCATATAAAAACTGAAGCTTTTATTCAATTTTAATACCTGCGGGTATATAATTAAATTTTTAAAAAAAAAAATTTTTCTTTACTTTAGTGATTAAATTGTGGCCTGCTTAATAAATTAAATAAAAAAAGAAATGGACAAAAAAAGAAATAAATTACTCTGTTATGACATATTTGCATATTTATTATAGTGGATATCATATTTATATATTTGCTAAATATGCTCTGCTTTACAGTATTTACTCTATAGTTTTAATTTGCATTTAATAATTATCATGAGATTTAAATATCCATGATGTAGAGCATTTCATAATTTCAAACAGATGATCACTCAAAATTTAATTTAATGTACAAAATTTCTTTTTTATTTATATTTTATATGTGTACTTATTAGTTGAATAAAAGTGTTCAGTAGAAATTAATATGATATAAAGAAATATTAAACATTGAAATGATTGTATTAATATACAGTTTATTGTGTAATAATAATAAATATATTTGATATTTTTAATCTGTTTTATTTATACATTAAATTGTAAAACAAATTTTATTTTGTCCGACTTTTTTAAAATTTTATATTTTAATTCATTTATTATTATTTTTAGGTATCCTGGTAATTTAGCGTGGCAAATGCAGCTATCTCGTGTAGCTATTAGGTCTTCAGAAGGACATAGACAGCTTCATAATTTTTTAGTATCCGAAACTGACACTGTAAGGGTTCTAGATCATCTCTTTTTTCATCATGTCTTTACTAATTGTTTTTTTTATTATACTATATTAAATAATTTTCAGGGTAACATAAGTAGACAAGAAACCGTAAGCATGATTCCTCCATTACTGTTGAATGTGGAACCTTACCATAAGGTAAATTAGCATATTGATTTAAATTATAATATTAAAAAACAAAGATTATTAACAACATTTTTAGCATCTTTGAATATTGTTAATGATTAAAACAATATTTTTTGTTTAATGACTTTGGATTAGTAGTCCATTGTTCACTATATCTACTACAACATACAATATATGTACAAATCTAAATACTTATAGCTAATATTAATAGGGGCATTTATGTTTTATGAATGTAAAATAAACAAAACATTGTTGTGTTCTATACCATATCAAAGAAATAGCAAGAATTTTCTGTTGATAGCAGTTACTATGTTTATGTGTTGGATATTTTGTATAAATATTTTATCACATTCATAGTATAAAGTTTCAAATTTTTTTTTTTTAAAAAATATACTATTAATGAGAAGGGAACACAATACTTTATTTAAATTTATATAAATTTTTATCTGAATCTTAAAATAGATAATTATCTACAATTGTTGATTCTAAATGAACATTTTTTAACACAACACAGTCTTTATTTTTAGATCTTATATATATATTTTTCTTTAACAGTTTATAAAGAAATTTTTTGAACAAAAGTTTTTATGTTAATGCTTTACTTTAAAACCAACTAATTTTATTTAAAAAAAAAAAAAAAAAAAAACAGGATTATTGTGAATAGTAATATTCCAACGTAATGATGGTAACTATATTGGATGGATCATTTAGTTATTAATATTATATATTTTTTATTTTAAGTAAAAATTTTTTAGATAAATGGCTCTTTTGAAAGAGTGGAATTTCCAGAATATAATTTTTTTTTTTTTTTTAATAATAATAATTATTTTGAAATTTGAAAAGATGCCTTTTGTATCTCTTTGAAGGTTTTGGATATGTGTGCTGCTCCTGGTTCTAAAACTGCTCAATTAATTGAATTTTTACATAAAGATGAAAATAAAATTCCTGGTATTTATAAAATTTCTGATAATTCATCTGTATTTAAAATATATTATTGATAATTTGTTCAATATTTAGTTTCACGTATACTATTTTATCAGGGCGATTATGTATATCAATTCATTTTCCTGAATTGCACATCTATATGTAAAACAAATTAGATATCCCCCCACACTTTTTGAAAATAAAATTTGTTGGGGTATTCAGGTTGAAGCCTATGTCTGTCTTGCATTTAATATAAAAACTACATTTAATATAATTTTTTTAAAATTGTTTAACACATACTATACTTAACTGCAAATCTTGCTCCTTGCAAGATAGCATCCTATAGTGTGCTTAATATGTTGTATTTGTACCATTACCTGCAGAAATGTGATTTTTTTTTAAGCATATTTATTTCAGATTAAAAAGTAAACATTTTTAGAAGGGACATGAAATTTACAATGTAATCACTTTGAAATAAAATAGAAATTGTTTTTTAACTAGTTTCTGATTAATTATATCCACTACTATGTAATTAATTAGATTTTTTTTATTACTACATTCATTATTATTATAAAATGAACCCAAATAGGATTATATTATAGTTATCTGAATATAAATGTTTTGATAGAAATTTTGTTTTGTAATTGAACAGCAAAAAATTATTTATCAAAAATGTCATATTTATGAATAAATTAACAATGATGAATAAATTATGATTTATGTACTTTGCAGATGGCCTTATTGTAGCTAATGATGTAGATAATAAACGATGTTATATGTTAGTTCATCAAGCAAAGCGCCTTAACAGTCCATGTCTTCTCATCACTAATAATGATGCTGCAAATTATCCAAATATTAAAATTAAAGAAGTAAATATACCAGCATTTCTAGGCATATTTCATTTGTTAGTTCTATTAATTTTTTAAGAGTTGGTTTTTAATTTGGGAAATTAAATGATTATTTATTTGTTTTCAGGATGGAAAAATAGTCAATCTAAAGTTTGACAGAATATTATGTGATGTACCTTGCAGGTTTGTATTTTATTTTCTGTGTGATGTTCCTTGCAGTTCGTATACCAATAGAAGCAATGCATGATTTCTTTTTGTAATTTTTTTTTTTTACTATATTAAAACTTTATATTACATTTCAGCAAGAACCCATTTTCACAGAAAAGAAAAAAAAATATATTGTATTGCTACATATCAATTATGTAAAATGTTTATTATTATCATATTTATTTACAAAATTTTAATTTAAGGGTTAATTCTTTTTCAATTTATTTATATTAATTTAATTACTATTATTAGTAATATTTAATTACTATTATTATTATTTTTAATTTATATTTACAAATTATGTTTGTTTGAATAACAAATAATTGTAATTTTTTTTTTTTTACTAAACCTTTTTATTATATAAATTAAATATGTGCAATTAATATTAAACATTCTCTTTTAGTGGTGATGGAACCCTTCGTAAAACTTCTGAAATTTGGACGAAATGGAATCCAGCTACTGCCAATAATTTACATGGGTAAAAATCTAAAATTTGTATATATGAATTATCGGTACTTACATATTAACGCTACCTTGGCTACAGATTTTTTTAAAGTGGCGCCAATCTAACAGCTATAGATTTGCTGATTTTTGACGCCATTTTTTAGTGCTATGAAAATGCCTGTCGGCCTGTTTTCCACTGAAATCTGTTTGACTACTTTGTGTTTAAATAAAGTGTTTTGAATTTTGAAAGCATTTTGATTTTAAACGAAGTGTTTTATATATTTTATTATTTGGAACAAAAATTTTAAGTGTAGATTGGCGCCACTTAAAAACCGCCAAATCTGTAGCTGCGGTTGACGTTCAAAAGATAACTGCGTGCGAACAACAAGATTGCTCTTTATTGGCGCAACTGTAGCCAAGGTAGTGTTATATGTAAGTATGAATTATCTTCTGTTAATATTTTTTATTTCCATTTTTTTTCTTAGTAATATCATCTAAAAAAATTATTAAGCAGTATTTTAATTTTTTTTGTGTATTATAAAGCTTACAGTTGCGTATTCTAAGACGTGGTCTTGAGCTTCTTACTGATGGTGGTCGAATAGTGTATTCTACCTGTTCTCTTAATCCTGTAGAAAACGAAGCTGTTATATCAACTATGTTACAAGATGCAAAAAGGTTATTATTTTTTTTATTATTCTTTGATTTAATATTGATTAGTATGTATTGATTTTTGTGTTATTGTTTGATGTATTAATTGAATGTTTAGAAAAAAATTGTAAAGCATTTACAGAAAAATCTACTTAAAAGTAAAAATAATTACAGCAAATATATTTTAAAAAATAGTAACTAATTTTGTATTCTATCCAATATATTTGAATTTGATGAACATCTTAAAAGTTTTTAGAAGCTTGGTTTTTAAGATTGTAGTAAGAATTTAATTAATAAAATTTTTTAAAAAATGGGATTTTTGAACATTAATTTTGGGTTTAAAGAATAATTAAACAATTTAAAAATATTGTAATGAAAAAAAAAAAAAATGTTAGGTAAACATCACATGTGCTTATATTTATGTGATTTCAAGTGAGGAGATATTTTGAAAATATAAGTGCAATTCTTTTTTTTTTTTTATGCCACACTTAATAAAAAGAGTATAAAAACATAAATATTAATCAAAAAATGATTTAAAAACTTGAAAATAATAAAATATAACCAAGGTTAGACAAGTTGGTTAATTTATATTAATGCTACCTACTGCTAAGGTTTTATAAGCTAAGTTTAATATACATTGTTGATATAAATCTGTACATATTTAAAAGTATCTCAGTTTTATTTTTGCTATGTTTTATTATAAATAGTAACAACCTTTTCTTTAAATGGAATTGCTATTAAAATCTGGCAAAAACTTGAGTTGAAAAATTTTTCATTGTGAATTTACATATTTAATCATATTGTAGAAATATTTTCAATAAATCTTATAGGAAATCTTTGAAATCTCCTTTATTGTTCTAATATTGCATTACTTTTACTGTTGGACAATAACAATATTTCAATTAATTTAATTTATATTATGCTGTAATTTTTATAAAAATGATTTAATGAAAACATCTTGAATTACAAATTGATACTATATTACAGGTTCTGTGGAATTGCTAGATGTAAGGTCTTCCTTGCCAGGTTTAAAATCAAGTCCAGGTTTATATGAATGGAAAATTACAAATAAAGAATTAGAAGTGTTCAGTAAGTTTGAAGAGGTGCCTGAAAAAAATCTAACACACGTCCGTCCTCACATGTTCCCACCATCAACTGAAGTAGCAAAAGAATTGCATTTAGAACATTGGTAAGCATTTTTGTTGTTGAATACTCATATGCAAAGCTCCATCCAGAATGTTATTAAATATACAATTTTGAGAACTTTTTGTTTAATGAGATATTGATGGAATATATTTTTATATGAATATAAGTTTAAAAAGTTTCATTAAGGAGTTCTGTTCCACTTAAAAATCATGCACTTTTTTTGCAGGTTTGTTTTTTAGTTATTATTATTATTTTTTTTATTGTTGTAGGATATTGTTTCTCTACTTCAAAAAAATTCATTTTTAATTTTATTAAAAAATGTTGAAATTTTTTTTTTTTAATTTAAAAACAACAAAATTTTTAAAATCAAGTTTATTTTTAATTATAGATAATAAGATATATATAAGTGTGCTTGTTATATCTTGTACCTTTTAACTTGCAGAAAATAAATTTTTATAGACCGTTGAATTAACTTGAACTGATGAGTCTATTTTTCTATAATTTATTTTAACAACATTGTTGATGATTGAATATTTATTGATGGTTTCCATTTTAGTATACGAATTTTACCTCATCATCAAGATACCGGTGGTTTCTTTGTTGCTGTTCTTCAAAAGAATGGAAAATTACCATGGTTGAAAGATACAGGTGAGTATCATTTTGAAATTTTTTTCTGGAATAGAAACAGTCTTCTTTTTATTATTTTTCATTATTATTATTTAAAAAATAATTTTTATTATTTGTTTCAGATAATGTAGTAGAAAATCCTGATCGGTATGTGTCTTATTAAATATTACTTTTTAATTTAGAAAAATATTTCCGTACATTTGGTATTTTTAAAAGTGCATCTTAAATATTTATCTTTTTCATGAATATAAATACTAATAAGCTAATAATATACCTGCCAACTTTTCATAATGTGTCAGTTTTTCACAATATTCATAAATTTTGAAATATTTTTCTAATCATATTATTAAAGGGCCATGAAAATTTTGTTTGCGTTTTAAATATTACATAACGTATGCATAAGAAAAATGAGTAAACAATAAATAGGTTCTTGCTTGTATTATTACAGATTTTGGTTTTGTTGCTCTAGTTATTTTGTGCACACTTTAGGCTAATTAGACTGGGACCTACGGTTTAACATGGATTCTGAACCACTCGCAAAACATCCATGACACCGTTAGATTTGACCCTGAAGCCTTGGGTACCAAATGCCAGAGCGGTAGCCAATTGGCGATCAGGCTGCTGTATTATTGCAAACAAACATTAATTATGATGGATTGTAATCAAATGATACTAGTATAAATAAATAAATGGGTTGTGTTAGAAAAATAAATCATGCAGATTTGAATTCATAAATACTACTAAAATATTGAAAGGGATATTAAACTTTTATTGAATTTCTAAATTTTTATGATTTAGTGGCAGATATAAATCAGTATATTGAAATGCATTTTTATAAAAAAATATTTCTTTTCAATGCATAGCATTGTCTGTTTTCTAATGAGTTTTAAATTTCTGAATATGTATATATTACATTTCTTCAAATAGGCAAATAACCAATTATTATATTATGTTAGCAAATATTGAAAGTATTAGTATTGAAATATTCCTCAATTTTTTATAAAAATGCTGAAAATTTCTTTAAATATCACGGATAATCATTCAAGTATACATGAATTGAAAAATTATGGCATTACACGGAAGGGCATTTTACATGTTTTAATTATTCCATAAATATATTGCGTTGGTGAATACAAAGAATTCAATAGACAGAACAAATAGAAGCTGTTTGAAAATGTTACTAGTTTAAAAATAAAATTAAAAAAATCTTTTTAAATGCACATTATGTTATTAGAATGGTTTTTTAAAAAGAAAATGAAGGATTTTTAAAAGAATTTTTTTTTTTTTTAGATGTAAAATATTTTGTGTGTTTTATTCTTCATCTTGTGTCTTTGAATTTTCTGCTTAAATCATTTATTATATTCATCACATCTTGAAATATAATGAATTAAGAATATAAAAAAATGATTATCTATTTAAAAAAATGGAATTGGTGTAGTTGAGTATGTAATTTAAATGAATAAAATCGCACATATTGCCTGATTTTAAATAGTATTTTAATATAATTATTTTTTCCAGAAGTCCACCACCTAAAAAACGAAAAATATTTGGTTACAAAGAGGATCCATTTATATTTTTGAAAGATGTAGAAGATCTTTGGCCAGAGTTGAAGTAATTTTTCTTGTTTACTTAGAATTGACTTTAGAACATTTATTTTTGTCCTATCCTTTAACATTCAACAACAATTCTTTTAATGCTTAAGGGTAGATTTCTTGTGAATTAATCTTAAGTATTTTTGCTTCTCATATTGTTTTTTTTAAAACACTAATTGGATAATCATATTAAATAATACTATTAACAATTATATAATTGGAAAATCATATTAAGTATCTTTCATTTGTTTCTGTAATGATTTTTTATTTACTTCATTATTCACATTAAATATTAAAACTTGCATATATGATATATGAGGGTTTCTTAATATTAAAGTTTATTTACTTATTATAATAACCAATTCATACAAGTAGATTTATAGATTCATTAAAACAGAAGCTAACCAAGGCATAGATATGTTATTTCAGATTATGACACAACAAATGCTGTTAAGTAAGATACACGTTTTTAAAGTTGTACATAATTGAGTAAAGAACTCTTGTAATTGTTTTACGTATTTTTAATTCTAAAATTTGACTAATGTTTAAGAATGCATTGGATGTATTTTGTATGATATATTAAGCATTTAATGTCATTATTATTATAATTTCTTTCAGAGAATTCTACAAGTTGAATGAAGATTTTCCTACATCTCAATTCTTAAGCAGACGCTCGGAAGGAAAAATGAGAAAAATTTACTTCACATCGAAAATAGTTAAAAATATAATAGAAGAAAATAATGACAACATTAAGGTATTTATTTATAGATCTTTACTTAATATTTTTAAAGTATATATTATTATCTTGTATTCATTCTGGTATTTTTATTTATTTGCAGGTTATAAACACAGGTGTTCGCTTTTTATCCCGAAGTGAAAATAAAGACACTATGTGCAAGTATCGTCTTACTCAAGAGGTATTAAATTTTGGTGGCATATATCGCTGTTAGCTAAATATTTTAGCATTGTTTGTATTTAATAGCTTTTTCATATTTGCTCTAATGAATGTGGAAAAAAAAAAAGATATTAAGTAATGCATTATAATTAGGATTATTTTTGAAGCTATAATGTTTGTTGCATTATTATTGCAGGGTGTGTCTACAATTTTTCCTTACATGAGGGACAGAAAGTTAGATTTGAACCGTGATGATTTAATTGTCTTACTATCTCATGAATATCCAGTGCATACACTTTTTAGTCAAGAAACACAAGAGAAATTACCTAAAATAGGTAATATATATATATATATATATTTATTAAAATTAATTTTTTATTTGAAAGTAAATTCTTGTTTTAAATTTTTTTTTTTTTTTTTTCCTTCTGTTTTTAGAATCAGGATGCCTTGTTTTATGCTACACAGGAAATATAGGGTAAATATAGAAGCTTTATTATTTATATTAAATTATAAGCTTCCTAATACTAATTGTATTTTTATTTTCCAAGTGAAATAAGAAATTAAATGATGATGTTATTTTAAAGAAAGTTATTATTGTATAATAATAAAAAATTTTATTTTAATTTAATGATTTACATATTAATTAATATCTTTTTTGAATTCAGAGAAAAAGTAGTGATAAATTTTGTTTTTAGGGCTGAAGATGAATTCAAAGTTCAACTTTGTGGCTGGAAAGCCAATCAAACCCTTCGATGTTACATCCCTAAAAAAGGAAGAGCTCATTATTTAAGGATAATTGGGGTGGATGTATCTGAATTTGTAATATTCACAGTTCTGTTTATTGCCTATTTAAAGAAACTTTTTCACTAATTCAAATGACATGAAATTTTAAATAATTAATGTACATCTTTCAGAAATGAGAGAAAAAAAGAAATTTAAAATAAAAGATGAAAGTGAAGAAGCTGTTGGAGGTAATCCTGAGGAGAATGATTCTGCAGATGATTTGCCAGATGAAATAAATCTCAATGGAGCTTCAATCAAAAATACAAGTGAAGAATTAACTGTAGAAAGCTGACAATCTAATTTTTATTACAATCAAAAATAAATATTTTATGTAAAAAATAAGGGTTTTATTTCTCTTTTATACAATTCAAAATAAAATACATATATACAAATTGATTGATAATACATGAAATGATCCTTTATTATTAATTTAAATTTTTATAATAACCAAATAAGTTTAATATAAACAAAACATGAAAACATTTATTAAAAAGCTCTCTTATAGTTAAATGAATTTGGAAAAAAATACAAATACTTTTAAATAACATTGAGGTTTTGATTTCTTCCAATATTAAAAAAATACATAAATTTTAATGCTTTTCATTTAAGAAGTTGAATTTCCTTTTTAGTTTGGTATGTTTGCTACATAAAATATATGATTGATCAAGAAAACAGAGTTTTCTTGTTTCTTGCACTCTTTTTAATATTTATTTTGACTTCAGTGCAAAAATATAAACATTCTGATTTTCTTGATTAATGATAGACAAAAGCAGTTGAAACTACCAATTCCAGGTTATCATTTAGAAAGTCAATATTATCAATCTTATATTTGTACTACATACAACTTTATTTCCTGGATTCTAAAATAAAGCAATATTGCTGCTCAACGTTATTATTGCCTTGTTTTAGAATCCAGGAAATAATTAAAAATTATAAAATAATACTATCTACATTAATGTGTAACAATATATGTTATGAGATATTCACAGTATCTATTTCAATTAATCATAAAAAATAATATCCCTATCCAAATTTTATTAGAACTGATTGATATTGAGCAAATATTAATCATAGATATATAATCATCATAATATAGAAAGAATATCTTTTACATTGCAGTAAAATAAATAATACTAATACTATCTGTACAAATTAATTTTTCTTATCACAGCTCCATTGTTATACTTCCAGGTTTGCCCTTTTTGCCTAATTGTGGAAATGTTGATTTGCCTAGCAAAGAGAAAGAAATATATGAATAGCTAAATTATATCAAAATTTAACAATGGATTTTTAATTTATACATTTCAGTTAAATCAATTCTTATTGAAGATGTGCTTTTTAATGCTTTCAAATGATGTGCAAATTTTATGTATTATTTTTGCTTCTGAAATTGAATACATAAAAAAGTTAAAATTGATACAAACATTTTTTAACAATACGAAAAAAGAAATGTTTTGTTAAAAATGTAAGGACATCAATTTACTTGGAAGGCTTCTGAAATAAAAATTCTATATTTTTTCTTTCCAAAATCATATTACAAATGATTTTAGCTATATTATTCTGTTAATACATTTTTAAAATGTTGTGTAAAAACTATTTTCAATAAATACATACTAAATTCTCATAGTCAGATTTTCTCTATTTCTTCCTTCTTTAAAATTAAGTAATTAATACTGATGTCATGCATGACAGCAGTTTTTGGATATTAACATGTACAATATGTTATGAATTTTAATTAATATTGCATTAAGATACATCAGTAAACCTTAAAATTAATAAATAAGATTAAAAAAAAATAACCTTTGTTTTAAATTAAGCACATATTTTGACAGTTACATTTAATTTAAAAATCTACAGAGGATGTTCACACATTTTTATGTTTTCGAAAAAATACAAAGATAAAAATTTTATTTTCTAATTTTTTATTCTGTTTGATAGCCCTTTTATTGAATTATCATATTATATCTTAATTTTCAAGACAGGCATTTCTTAAAAATATGATAAATAGGTTGATTTTGTTTCATTTTTTCTAGAGTCCATCCAATGTTTTGGCAAGTTGGTTATAAAGAGTTTGTTTTAAACGTCAAAATTCATAGAATACACATTGAGAGGCATTTAAATAGAACTTCCTCAATTCCGGCCTCATTTTCTCCCAATATAAAGTAATAGGGGAATAGAGTAGTAACTAGGTATGAATGCTAGCATTTTCATGATGGAACTTATTCCATCACTTTTATCCAAACAATCTTTACTGAGAATACAAATACATCTGATATTAATTTGAGTAAATTTTGACATTTTTTTCTTTCTTGTTATAAAATAATTCAGTAATAATCTCAAAAACCTTCAGAATTCTACCTATACCACCATTTTAGGTCTTTTTTTTTGGTAGTAAATTGATCTTTTCCTATTGCAATTGGTTAAATATATCCAAGCCTCATTAATTTTAATTTTAGTTTTTTATCCATACCTTACACCAGTACCTAGGGCTTTGCAGTCGCTTAGCAATTAGAAAGGTATAAGTGGAACATTGTTAGGCCTCGTATATATCACAAAAAATTGGCGGGTATTTGGAGACGACAGTACTTTTGGGGGTAATTGCCCTACATTTGCAAAATTGTATGGGAGACAACCTGAAGAACTTGCATCAAGCAGACTGACAATCAATACAAAATGGCTTTTAACACATTGTTATATAGATTCCCTATTTCTAAAGGCAATAACAACAACAATACTGCCAGCGGATTTGAATGTCACCCCTCTAGCAGGCAAGCCGCACATGTCGCCACTGGGCCATGAGTCAGGCCATCAGTTTTATTTAATTATTAACATATTTTTATTCGGCAAGTAATTTTTATATAACAGTTTGTATAAATTTAATTTCGAGATACATGTTTGGGCATTTAGCCAATGAAAATCATTTTTTTAATTAGATTTAAATCAAATTGTATAACTTTGTTAAAAGTTCCAACTAAGATATTAGATTTTGCAATAATTCTTAGGGTGGGAAGGGGGTTGGAATTATTTTTTAAACATGAGATGTGACTACATATATTAAGTGTATGTTCTTTAATTGGGTATGCATTTATTTTTTTCCCATTCAAATGTAAACTTTTATATTTCTTTCCTTTTTTAATGATTATATCACTTGTTTTACGAGTAGAAATAATAAAATCTTGATTTTCACATATTTTTAATAATCAAATACCTGTTTTTTCTTCGTAAAGCGTAAAAAAATATAACCTTCAACCCATTGTTTATTTTTCAGCAACATTTTAAATCAAAGAATAATTTTAATGATGAGACAACAATTAATCCATATTTCAAATTGATGCTATTCAGGGATTTTTATTCATTTTAATTTAATTTATGGAGAAAGTTAAAAGCCATTACAAAAATGTCTGAACATCCTCTGTATTTTTTGTAAAAAGATAATAACAATAATAATAATAATACTTATAGAATATTATATTTTCTAAATGATAATAACAATAAATAGCTCAAAACATATTTTTAAATTGTATACCAAAAATCATAAAAAATGAGATTTAATAGTGCATGCTAACAATATCTATAATGCAACATATTGCTACAATTAGAAATTAAAACTCATTGTACAAATATCAGGAAAAAAAAAAAAAAAAAAAAATCAGATGTATGAGGATTAAAACGTTATTTTCACATTTATCTGTATCTATGGATATATTTTACAATCATGACTATATTAATAGTGACTAATTCGACTATAATTTTAAAAAAAGTAATAATTATGAAATTTTATAATTAATTTAAATGATATTCAGTTACATAATTATTTAAAAATTTTATTTTGAGAAAAATTGTTCATTAAATAAATGTAAATATGATCAATATTCTATGGTGATGATGTAAAGTCAACAGGTTCTTTTTATTTTTCAACATTTATAGGTTCTTTGTAAATTAATTATATAAAGTTTGTTTATGTACAATTGTTTTTATTGATAAAGGTAATTTATTATATTTACATATAACAGATTATTATTCATTTTAAAGTCATTATACATCATGAAAATTACAAATGGAAATGAACTTACTTGGTGGTGGATTCATTTTAGAAGCTAAATATACAAAAGGCTCAACTAAGGTTCTGCGATCCAAAGCTGAAACTTCATATAATTTCACTACAAAGAATAATTTAATATCAGGTATTAAAATTTATAAATATATTAATAAATATGTTTAATAGTTAAGAATTTTACCCTTTTCTTTTTGAGCCCAAGCTTGAGCTAATCCTGTATCTACTTGTCGCTCATTTTGTAAATCCATTTTATTCCCTAGTACTATAATGGGCACCTGCAAAAAAATATTCTAATACTGTAATGGAATCTGTAAATCAAATAAATTTTGTCATGCTTTTTAATATTTAGTTTATTATTACAGCCTATTAGTAGCTGTTAACTAATATAATGGATTTAAAAAAATTAATTAAAATGAATATATGCAGATATTATCAACATGAAGTCAATAAACTAAAATTATGTAATAATTTCTTACAGTTAAACATGCATGATATTTAATTGACATTTTAATATTATTTTACAAAATAAAAATAATCCATCCAATGCAATACAATTTAATTTAAAAATGAATAAATTCATAAAATCTGTTTGCAAAATCGAAATTTTTTTCTTTTTAAATAATCCACATGAAATCAAATTATTATCAATTGAAACTTTGCATTTGTTTCTGGAAATTAAAAAAAAAAAATCAATTGTAAAGTTATTTTTTTTTAATTTAGATTTTTTATAACTATTTCATAATTAAGAAATAAAACTGATGTATAAAGTAAATTAAAAATAAAATAAATGAATTTATCAAATGAATAATCTCTAATTCTCTCTCTTTATGTACATAAATACTTAAAATTACTATTTACCTCTTTCTTTTCTTTCGTTTTATCATATTCTTTTTTAACTTGGTCCAATAAGGAGAATGATTCTCGACTATTTATAGCATACACCAATATAACCCCCTGTAACATATTAACAGAAATTACATACTGACACATCATACAAATGCTTCAAAACTGACATTACTTCACAGAAATGCTATTACTAAATTAATTTTTAAGTACATAAAATATTTTCAGTATAACATTTCATAACAAATATTTATATTCATAATACACTGAAATAGAATATAAATAAATAAAAGATTTATATATATATATATAACTCAGACAGATATTATTAAGTGATTTAATTCTAACCCATTTAAGATTGACTTTGCCAAAACGCATCATCATATAAACCATTTTTTTTTTCTGTGATAAATTTTTCAAATCTCTTTTACTATGTTTTATGGAGGAAACTTCTGTAGTTCTGAGAAAAAAAGGGTATTTAGTCTAGCATAGTAATTGCTTATAACTATTAATTGTTCTTTTTAGAGCATTTTGTAATTAAAAAAAAAACTTTGAGATATTCTGATAGATACTTTTATTAATAAAAAAATTTGATAAAATTATGTTTTTATTCTATCCATATATAACTATTAACGAAAATATAATGTGCTAATATACTTAACATAGATTTAAAACAATACATGTATTATAAAAAATGTATTATTTCGGACTGACATTGTGTTTCAGCAGCACTTTCATTCATCTAAAATAATCTTCCAATTTCACTTTTATTCTCTTAATTATACTCCTATAAATGCACAAACTAACTTTTATTTATTTATTTCAAATGGAAAAGATTGGGTTCTTAATTGGTTAATGTACAGACAAGGCTTCAGTGCAAGTAAATACACAGAGATCAATAAGAAATGGGATCTTCATTTTGAAGGAAGACTGTTGTAGCTAATTTACTAAGTGTCTAAATCAGGGGTGGCCAAACCAAATGATTTTGTGGGTCACTTTGGAAACTCCGCGGGTAGCATATAAAATTATATATCCCCATATTAGATTTAGACCCACTAGAGACATTTTTGGAGTGAAAAATTGTAACATGATGAGTTATTTTTGTGTTTATAATTATTCTTACATGTAAACATAGATAATATAATAATAATGATACTAAATGCACATTGCAAGAAATATAAAACACTAAAAATGAAATATAAAAAATATGAACAAAAATAAAAAAAATGAAATCATTAAAAAATATTTATTTTACTAGTGCCATATTTCATTTAACTTTTGAAAATCGATCTAATTTGGGTTTTTGTATATCATAATTGGTATTGCAAGTTAGCGTCTGTTATGTTTGAGTGTGCTTGTGTTTGATCAATTACATTTTAGAAAAAAATGAGTCACAGGTGTCAGTTGAACCAAAAACGCTAACAGCTTAAACTAAGAGTCTAGTTTTGCTCTGCCATCAACAATCAATTATGTATATCTAGGGATGGTCACTGGGGTCACTTAAAGTGAAACATAGAGCTTGTTATATTAGATGTTCGCGATTAGATTGGATATATCATGAGTTCGCAGAATAAAATTTATTTATTCTGTGAAGTCAATTCAGTCAAAAGGTTTACATCCAATTTAAAAAATGGAACAGATGAATGGACTATTTGTTAGGGTACTAGCCAGACATATGTGGTGTAAAGCAATTTTGCATGAAAAAAAGTTTAATAATTATCGTGCATTTTTTCATCTCATTTTTTTAATAGAGTTTAATTTAAAAATTCTTCAGTTTATATATTTTAAATGCTTAAATTCGTGTCTTAAATCCTCTATTATGCAACTGCATTTGAATGAGTCTGACTTGGCTCACACACAATAACTGGTTGGACAGTATATATATTCCCAGAAAATTTTTGATTTTTAAAAATTCTCAACAATATAGTTCAATTACAAAACTTATAATTCAAAAATAAAATTTTCCATAAAAATTATTTTGGTTTTTGAAATGGAATTTTTGAAGGAAGATATAAGAATTTTACCTCTGCATATGTCATGTATGTTTTTAAAAAATCAGATGATTGACCTGGTACCTATTAAAATAGAAAAGTTTAGTTCCCAAGAATTAAATAAAATAAATTAAAGCACATGTAATTTCACAATGAATATTTATAATACTGAACTCATTAATAATATTTTACTGTTGTTTCTTAATCCACTTGGTCAACAGAAACATTTAGACCAAGGCCATAAACCCATGCGTTCTCATGAACCTCTCAGAACTATGATAAAGGGTAAAAAAAATGCAGCTTCTTTTTCCTTGACGTTGTAGTACAAAGATAAGTGGCTTCCAAAGAGAAGTCTGACTTTACCCCACCTGGTTATACTCTCGGGTACTGGGTGCCCATTTTAATTGCCTTTTACAACATGCATGGGCTACAGTGGGTCTATTCTGACCCAGACAATCTTTTATTAAAATTGATTAATATGTGGATATGTCTGGCAGATAGAGTATTGCATTTATGAAATTGTTAGATAAACATTAGCAATGCTAAACCAAAAGTCTATGTCAGGGATAACATGTTAAATCTATAAGCCAGTAAGTACATACATTAGATTTGAGGACGAGGGCAAGAATTGCTTCAAATTGTAGTGACATAATGTGAATGAATTGTAGCAAATCTCTATGCTGCACACTGTTAAAGTTGAATCTATTACGTATTTGTTGTTCCAGTAACCAGTCAAGAGTGTAACATTTGAAGGAAAAACATAACATTAATACTAGTAATCAATTAATTTTTAATCCATAAATTAAATGATGATACAGAAAAAAAGTGATAACTATCCATCAGTAATGATATATAAATTTGAAATAATTTAATTTTTAATTATAGAAATTTTACTTCTTTTTACTTTTTTTCAATGGATTATGTTACTTGACAATAAAAAGTGTCATACAAAGGGAAATAAATGATAAAAAAAAAATTTATGACTTTTACAGAGAAAATTTAATTCTGACATAAAATTAAGATGCTATAGTTTTTTTTGTTGAAGATTGAAAAAAAATTAAACACATATTTTGGTATAATATTAATATATTTAAAATGAATTGCTTTGAGAAACAATAAAATTATGAAATTATTTTATGAACTAAAATGGGAGGTAAATGAACCACTGAGGTAATGAGGTAAAATAACTTTTACTGGCCTAAGATATTTTTTTATTTTATGAAAATGATATAATAAGTAAATTTCTAATTCTAAATATTAAACAAAGCAAAAGTAATATAAATTAATTTAAATAAATCGTAAAAATTGATTAAATGTTTTATTATATACATTTGTAACTCTATAAACTTAGTTATTAATTTTACTGGCTATTATTAAAAACCATTACATTTTTGGCATTAAAAAAATAAACAAAATCAAGAATACTTACAGTTCCAGCTGTATCATAAAATCTAAGCTTTTCTTTTAATCCTCTATCAGTATTAACAAGGGCACAGTAAATATCTTCTATAGTTGGATACTATTAAAAGATAAGACAAAATAATTTTTAGTCAAAGATTCAAAATTTTATATTTTACTTAATATTTCTATAGTTTTTTTATATGCTAAAGAAATATATTATTTTCAGAAATGTCTATTAGAAAGAAAGAAAAAATAAGAAATGTCTCACTAGAAAAAATTATTTTGTAACATTAACAGAATTTCTTCTAATAAATACATGATTGAACAAATATATGCTAGCAACACTTAGAGAATATTTTTATTTAACACTAATTGAAAAGTTTAAAATTATTGAGTTAAAATAAAAACATTTTTCATCATCCAAATTATATTTCATTTGTATGAAATTAAAGATTAGTAAACAAATCATGATTATTAAAACATTAGTTAACATTAACTGCTTAACATTTAAAATATTTAATAAATACTAAAATTAAATTATGATAAATTCTAATTCTGTTAATAGTACTTATTCACTACCATTTAAAGCCTGTATATAATCCCATGAAGATAATAATAATAATAAAAATTCATAATTACTATATAGTCATTGAATGAAAAATTGCAATTACAATAATGAAACATACAGTAATGTATGGGTAAGTCTTATTTGATGACATTTAATTATAAATATTTATTTCTGATCATATCACAGTAATATTAAAATATGGCTATTTATAAATAAAGCTACTTTTATTATCAAGAATATGATTATACTTAAAAATTTAAAAAAATCAAATATTTTAACAACAGCGTTTAAAAATGCAAACGAAATTAATAAAGAAATATCGTTGAATTAAGGTAATAAAGAAAAATAACATCTTATTTTACTATATTTTTTATTAATACCTTACATTTCATGCATATTTTTAAAAACAAAAATTTATATATCAAAATTAACAAGTATAGAATAAATAAAGAAAATTACTCACAGCATAGCATGGAAAATTTCCATAAATAACTTGTTCCAATATAGATGTTTTCCCACTACTTCTGTATCCACAAATCAAAACTTTGCTAGTTTTTCCTGGGACAGAAGAACGCAACATTGTTCAGTACCTTTGGAATAATTCTTAAAGTTCAAGATATAATTTGAAAATTAGAATAGTTGCATCAACATTTCATAAATATATTTTGACTTATCATAACTTGTGACTTTCAGATTTATATATTTTGAGGCGTGTACGACTAAGATTTGTTTATTTACAATGATACACAAGTGTCAATTTAACAACAGTTGTGGTCACAGGGAAATCGAAAAGGTTTAATTTTTCTCCCATTAATCCTCTTCATTTCTAACCATCATTTTTTCTTTCTTTTTTTTTTTTTTTTTTTCAAGTTTAATTTACTTGAATTTTTTTTTTTTATAGTATTTAAACAAAAAACATTCCTGAATTAAAAGAATGCACCAAATTCCTTGTCTAGAAGATAAATGTAATTACAATAAATAGTTTCTGAAATTTTGTTCCAATTATTCAAAAGGATTTTAGATTAATCTTTGACGAATCATTGAACAAACATCATTTCATTTTATGAGCTTGTCCTAGTGTCCAGTGTCCTCATCACTGATATAATATCATTACAGCAAGATGTGTATATTTTTTCTTGACATTGAAATCTTCATGACAATTCCGAATTCAGCATTCATTACTTCTACGATCAAAAAGATTCTATTCTTTTAATCGTGATTTTAAAAATTATTTTTTAAAATAAATTAAAATCTTGAAGTAAAGCACTTAAATATTTTTCTATAAAAAAAAATTAATAGATAATTTTATCATTTTTATTATTAAGATAGATATACAGAATTTCTTCAAAACTTGAATTTTGATTCATGCCAGTTGATACAGGAGGAATAATATAGACACGATCTTCAATCTGATAGGTTAGATAGCTTTACTACAGGTTCGATATAATATTTTAATTAGGGTTCAGAGCTATTTGTGATTAAATTTTTTTTTTGAAATTCAAATATAAAGTCGAGAGAATGATTTTGATATTCAAAAATAGAGGCTGAATGCTATGTAATAGAATAAAACTTGCCAATACGAATACTATAGTTATTTATCTTGAAAGTAATTGTTAAGTGATAGAAAACAATCTTTTATTTTTATTAAAAATTCCAGTTGTAACTAAAACAATCTGAATTATAGCAGATGTTTACTTGAGGAATGCTAGATTAATCTATCCGAGATCAGATGCCCATTGATCCAAGTTCAAAGAATTAAAAGAGATTCGTGGTTTCATGTCTAAGAACTCCTGCTGATTTACAACAAAAAAGTTAACTATTATATGTTAATTAAGTCTCTTTTTCTGTGCTCTATATTTGTCTAATTATAAATATAATTTGTATTACTCCTTGGAAAATAGTGTGTTATGAAGTGTCCTGTTATTCTTTTGCTCATTACTAAATCGATGAGCAAATATGTTTTAAAGTAACAATATTCATTTTAGCACATATGCTGACTATTTTCTCATTGCATTATTCATTTTGTACGAGCAGAATTCCATTGTATAGAAATGTTTAAATTTATTATAGTTCATTTAAAAATTATTAAAGTAGGTTAGGATGTAAAAAATAATGAGAGAAAATTGGTAGCATGGCAAAGCGAAAATAATAATTTATTGTTAAACACATTATGTAATACTTATTATTAAATATTATAAGAGACATAGTATATTTTTAGTATTTGATTAAATAAATGATTTATAAAATTTAAAATCAATGTTAATCAATATTTTTTGATTTATTGTTTATTTTGTCAGACTTTTGATAAACCAAAAGATGTGTAGCGATCGATCTTTTCATTTATTAAACAATAATATGCATTACACGTCAAATGAGCTTTGAAAATAAATCTTTGTGTTGGAGATCGATCATGGATGGCAACACTAAAAGGGGTGGGGGAAATTATTTATTTTGCTCTTGGGCACTTGAATGAATTTCCATTATTTTAACTTCGGTGCTTCTTTTAAACTTAACCAACATGTATTAATTTTTAATTAATTAATATTATTAAATAATAATAAATAACAAATTGCAATAGTATGCTATAAAAAAAACATGGCAATAGATTATTTGTTCTTGAAATTTTTTTTTTATTGTAATTGAAATAAAAACAGAAATGCTATTAAAATTAAAACAAAAACTTAATGAAAAATTACTGTCATCATGTCAAAATTATGAAGCTATCTGGTGTTTAATTAATATGAATTGCTTTTTGAGAGAAAAGGCTTTTTTAATTAATTAATTTATTAATAGAAAAGATTTCATTTATATTTTTGATTGGTTTTAAAAATATAAGTCTGTAATAATGCTTATGAAGGGTAACCGAAAGCAATTTAACGATTGTGGATATCTTAATAGTATTACTATTATTTCACTGAAGCTAGTAAAATGCAAAAAGGATATTTCCTTAATATTTTTCCTTCAATGATTAAATCAAAACTAATTTCTCCACAAAAAATTCTTCGTCTCCTATTTAATTAGTCTACACTTCTCCTTCTAATCACCAGTTTTTCGTTATTAAACTGGGACTCATACATAATATCCTCTTTGAATATACTTATATCACCGTTTTGAAGCTAGCTGTTCTTTCATTATTATTTTTGATTTATTCTATAACCAAGAGAAAAGATTCATACTTTTTAATGAATAGTAATTTTTATCATTATAAATTACTGAATGAATTAAGAAATTTTTTGCATGTTTAACCTATTTGTTTAAAAGTAATGTTTGCAATATTGTTGCATTCCTCATGGAAGAAGGGGGCAGTTTCTGTTTTGATGAAGCACCCATAGGTAGAAGTCTGACTTTTGCTCCGTGTCACTGAAGAAGGAAGGCAATGTCTTTCTGGAGGAACTACACCGGAGTATTGTATGGAAGTAAACCCAGAAAACTCCCACCAGGTAGTCCAACTAGCATTATGCTGAACCCCCAAACGCCACCGAGACTCCTCGTTTTTGAAATAGTATCTACAGCAAAGCCGCCAGTGGATTGAACTTCCGCCCTAATGTTCCCCAGCAGCGCACGTTGCCACTGAGCCATGAGACGATCATCGATTAATGTTATTTTGGAATATGCTCATCTTCTCTTCAAATGTATTAAATTTTTTTCCTACAATGATAAAATTCTTTGTAGGGTATAGAACCCGTTTGAAAGGGAGAAATCCAGTCAAGAATTCACACAGAAAATTGCCTATCCAAATATTATTCATCGGTTTGTTTCTTTAAGAGGCCATAGTTAACCAATAATACATTCACTTCTAGTAGACTGATTTCTGTACTCACTTCTAGTGGATTTGAATCTTATACTTATTTTCACCATCGTTGCAGTTGATGAACATCATGCCATCAATCAATGGCATAAAAACAAAACTTTGCATTCATGTAAATAAACGACTAATAATAATCATTTACATTAATCACAAACAAAGCACAGAAGGGCAAAGCTCATTTATTTATCAATATTAATTCAAATACAATGCGATACACTCTCACAAATTCAGACACAACGAGTGTTCTATACAAGCAACATGTAGAATAACTGACTTCATGAGAGCTGAAATCCTTAATGGCAGTGTTACCTGTAAGATAAAAAGAAACTAAATTAGATGAATAATAGACAAATAAAAAAGTCAAATATCGCTTTAATATTCTATACAAGTTAGGTATTTTTTTCGTTATTGAGGTATATATCAGGTTTTTCATTTCCCATTCTGTATCATGATAATTGATTACGTAAAGGTGAAATTAATTTTTAGCTCCAATATTTTCAATAAAATAATTGTTGTATTCGGCCCCATTGGATTGTTACAATAGTACCGAGATATTATCTAGAAGTGTCTTGCTTCATATAAAGACCATAGGCTGAAGATTAACAATAGCTCTTTCAGCAATAGCTCTTTTCTTCATTAAACATACCGCATTAATGCTTTACTTTTGCTTGATTCATAACATATTACCCAATAAATCCAAGGTTTTGTTAAAAAAATTACTGCACAGATATATGACAAAATCAAAGCAAAACGATGGAGGAGTGAGAATTCTGTGAATATTCCCACTTGGGTTTATATTCCCGATTAGGTCAGAGTTCAATTAAGTGAAACTGTAGCCAAATTTCGACTATTATCAGATTACGATTTCTGGAAGATACATACATCATATTGGATACATCATTCAAGATACATACATCATATTGGTATTTATAAGTAACTTTACTGCCCCCATGTGACATAACCAATTTACCTGGATTACCTTTATTGTTGTATCAAGACTACCTTCACTTCAGATTGAGTTCAAGATGATCTTCTATTGGTGAGCTGTACTAGACATCCATCCTATTAATATTCATGATCAACTCTATTGCCTCCTATGTGATATGATGGAACCTATCAAAGAAGACCACCTTCATTGTTGTAGGGCTTTTCAGGTTGAGTTCAACATGGCCTTATATTGGCGAACTGGAAGAACACCTCCGTCATATAAGTAATATGACGGAGGTGTTCTTCCATGATGGAACCTATTAACCAAGATCATCTTCATTGTTGTAGGACTTTCGAATTGAGTTCCAGATGACCTTATACTGGTGAGTTGGAAGAGTACCTCCACTGCATTAATATTCATGATCAATCCTAATACTCACTATGTAACATGATAGACCCTGTAAAACCAAGATCACATGTATTGTTGTAGGGTTTTCAAATGGCCTACTGAGTTCTGGGTGGTCTTTTATTGACAAGCTTTTGAGAAAGAAATTTCTGTGAATTTTGTTATGATACATCAGTGTGTCTCATATACTACATATGTATGCCATGAACAACCTTTCGGAGTGTAAAAAGGAAAGCCTTCCTTTTGGATGGACTTTTAAGGAGTGTTGTGTAAGAGAAATCGGAAAACTCCCAGTAAGAGCTTGGCTATCAATGAAAGATGCTCATCACAATGTAACAATAGCCATTATGTCTTCATGTTTGTGAAGAAAATGATAGTAAAGGATTTGAATATGAGCTCTTCTGCTAGTTAACTGTTTACGTTACCATTAGGTTACGAGTCGGTATTTCATTCGTGTTGAGATTGACATTATTTAGTATGGTATTAATCTGTATATGTGTCTAATTGCTTATTTATTTTCTTTATATTTATCATATTTTTTGTTTTCATTTTCGCAGGAACTTTGGAGTTTAAACTGTTTTAAGTATAATCCCATTTGGAATAAAAGGGGCAGATTGAAAATCACTTTATTGTTCAATATAATGTATTTTTCAAGGTTCATTCGTGAAAGAAATACGAACTTCACTTATATCGCTGAAACATCCCTTTTTTTTTCCAAAGAGTTGCAAGAAAATGAGTTGCGATGAGTGTAAACGGAAATAGCTGTCATTTACCAGAGCTTCATCAGATAACTTTTACAAATTTAAAAGGGATGTACAATGAATGTAAACGGAATCCAAATTTGTATGGATATATAAATTTAGAATAAATTAGAAAGTATTCAATTTAATACTTTAAGGTACCAAATTTTATGATAAGTCATATAGGTAAGTTTAATCATTATAGATTTACCATACATATGTACTTCTTCTTCATTGGCGTAACAGCCCTATGGGGGCCCAAAGTCATCTAGTTACTTTCAGATTTCGAGACAGCAGATGTTTTCTTTTTTATGAGGTAGGGATGTCAGCCCTACGTTCAACGCTTTACAATCTTATTAGACCTGGACCTACTGTTTAAAGTGGATTCCGATTCACTACAAACATCTATGGCACAGCCGATAGCTCAAACTCGAAACTTGTGGCACCGATCGCTAGTCACTCGCCATCATGGCCCACGTACATGTCCTGCCCAACATACATATTCAATAGAAACAAGTTTCAAATGAATTACCGATTCATTTGCCATTATAATTGCAGATATGTAGAAGATGCAGCTATTTTTCAAGATATTCACAAGGATGCATACAGAGAGCCTGTTATATTGAACAAAATTTTGCACCCACAATTTAAAGAAACCATGAGTGACATCAAGAATATACCAGAATATCACACTCTCTTTCAATACAATGGATGAACCTTTCGGCCAATAGTTTTTATCATAACAATACACGGTATGGATGCACAGTTTGTAAAATCTATAATCAAGCTCTTTGTTCGGAAGCACAATGCATTATTCACAGACTATTCAATGTAATTCACAATTATGATCGATGGTCATATTACGATCAATGTGATTCACAGACTAGTCCAGTCACTAAGATGCCTTTAACTAAGTAAAAGTAGGCATTCATATTTGATATTGGACAATTTGGACAACGAGTATTTAGCTAACATAAAAGAACTATTACAAGAAGGGAAGTAAAGGCTGTGAACCCAAACTTTAATACATTCCTTTTACAAATTTAAAAATATTAATTTTGGTGATCCAGCATTTTATTTCTACTTTTAATTTATTGAATCACTGCTTGGCATTGGTTAAGTAGAACAGATGTAATTAAGAAAGTTTTTATTTTTATTTTTGTCCGTTTTGCATAGACATGAAGAATAATTTGAATACATAAACCATAATTTAGTATAAATTTATAAAATATTTTAGTTCTAGCCAACCATTGCACTTCATTTTTTGTTGTTTACCTTACGGACTGAAATTAAATAAAATTCAAAAGAAGTGGCTGCTATGCTAGTGAAACCTTATTATATCACTTTATTAGACCGGTGAGTTAGTGTCTCAAATACTAGTATGTATATGGCATATAACACGGACTAAAGGGCTATAAGGGGAGGATTTTACACTCATTTAAAGGACATGCTTATGTTCTAAATTCGCTTACAAAGATACATATATCCTATAAAAATTAAGTGGCCTGATGGCCAATTGGCTAGAGCTCTGGCCTTTGGTACCACAGGCTTCAGGTTCTAAAGCTGGTGGTGGCATGAATGTTTGTTAGTAGTTCGTTGTCTATATGCAGGTATAGTTCGTTGTCTATATCGTTGGTGTTCAAAGTGTAAACTACAGGACTTATGGTCCATGGATAGAGTTATTGCTTTAAATTTACGTGTTGTATGAGATAAAACTCGGATAAGTCCAGTCCAGCAAGTATGCCCAGTAAGACCAGTCCCCCTAGGCAGTCTAACTGTCGATGGGAGATGTATATAGCCGTCTAAAAATTGTCAACGAGTCTCTTCATTTTTGTAGGCAATGACAGCAATGAATGCCACTAGAGGATATGAGCTAGCCTGAATTCTTCTGCATGCTAGCGAAGCATATTACACTGGTCCACAAATCGGGAATTGGTATTCGTACATCAATTAGTATCGTAGAACTAGTATTCAAAAATTAATAATGAAACAAGAGTATATACTGTCCCTCATAATTTACTTATTTAATCAAAAGGTTTGGCTTATTATTATTATTATTATTGTTTTGCTAATGTCGGACATTTTGGCTTTTGTTATTTATGACTGGATATGACGGAGTGTAAAAGTTTCACAGGATGCCCCACGGGGGGGGTTTGCTATGCTAATAATGTCTATACAAATACAGAATTCGAGTAATGGCTTGAAGGATGACTTTCAGCGAACACTCCATTTAAACAATCCAATAACAGATCTAAGCATTTTATTGCAATCTCTCTAATTGATTCGCTTTTTAAAGCATTGTTTATGGCGCATACCGCCAGCGGAATAGAACCTTTGCTCTACTGCTTGCTTGCTAGTGCACATTTATTTTTGGGCATTAAGGATGGTTGCATTAAACAATCAAGTTAGTATT
Source organism: Caerostris extrusa (assembly GCA_021605095.1). Classification (NCBI taxonomy): domain Eukaryota; kingdom Metazoa; phylum Arthropoda; class Arachnida; order Araneae; family Araneidae; genus Caerostris; species Caerostris extrusa. The sequence continues at coordinate 83,115 of BPLR01020915.1, forward strand.
ACAGCAACTTATTCATTACAAATTACTACATGACACCGCACCATACATCACTGTGCCTAGACCTGAGATGTCCCTTTACAAATTTGGGAATGATGTCTAAAAATTTGTGTATAATGAAGGCGATAAGTACCAATCGTTTTATATGGTAGCGATTGCTGGCTATTAAATAAAAAAAGTTAGGCTGTTAATTTTTAAAAGGAAAATATTTCGAAAAAGTTTAGTGCTGTTAGGCAAAAACGATATCTACAGAATACACTATAACCATGAAATTTACAACAAATTCAAAAACTTGATACTATAAAAGTTATAAAAGAAAGTCGTATTAGAGGACTGCTACTACACCACACCACATTACGGTGCTTAGAGCTCAGTTACCCTTTTACAGTATGGGAATAATGTGGGTGAGAAGAAGTCTGAAAGGGCTCTGTGACATTCTACGGTCATATGAGTCCGGGACCTACGGCTTAAAGTGGATTCCAAACCCTACAAATATCCATGACACTTCCAGGATTCGAACCCGATACCTGTGGTAACGAGAGCCAGAGCGCTAGCTACTCGGCCATCAGGCCCCGCGTATTAGATGGCTGGGACACATTTTCAGATACAAAAGACTCAAATCCGACTAAAAAAATGTGACTTTTTCAACGATTGAAGTTATCCGAAGAAGAGGAAGGCCTACTGACCAGATGGGTTGATTCAGTCGAAAGAGATCATAAAGAATCTGTGGGAGGGGTCAACAGATGGCGATCTATTGCCCCGGACAGAGTCTGACGGAGGAAGCTCATGGAGACTGCCTTGGCCTGTAACAAGGTGTAGTGCTGACGAAGAAGAAGGTGACAAGAAAATAGAGAGTTCAAGAAAATAGAGGGTTTAATAAGTACTAGAGGTTCGGGGCCTGAATGGCCGAGTGTCTAACGCTCTTGCGCTTAATTCCACAGGTATCGGGCTAGAATCCCGGAATGGATGTTTGTAGTGGTTCGGAATCCACTTTAAGGTCTCGGTCTCATATGACTGTAAAAGCGTCACGAAGCCAAGTCAGACTTCTCACCCACATTATTCCCAAACTGTATATGGGCAATTCAGCTCTAGGCAGAGTGATGTAGTAATAGTAATAGAGGTTCAGAATATAGATAGGCTAAAAGGCAACTGAGGGGGTAAAGAGAGCTTACAAGATTTACCGTGGTATGTGAGAAAATACAGAGAAAATAATTTACAGTATTCACTTTTAATGGTTTTTTCTACTGAGAAAGGATGGTACACTTTACGATAAACAGTATAAACAAGAGGTAAAACACAGATAATAATTAAAAAAAAATAGAAAAACAATATAATTAGAACTGATTTGAAAGATGTGTATCTAGTACGGGAATTTTTAAATATACAAGTAAAATATTTATAGAAACAAAGAGTATATTTGTGACACACTACAACACACAATATTTAAGTATGCAAATCAGAACTCAAGATAGAGTACTCATCATTGAAATTTAACGAATTGAACAACGCGCAACGATTGAACAACGCGCAGACTGAAGGATTTGAAAGAAGAAAGACAGTTAGTAAAAATCTCAAAGCACCTAGTCCAGTCAAGACAGCTAGTAAATTAAATGTGAGATTCGATCGATAATCTGTGGACAGAAGTAAAAATTATAAATAATATTATTCTTTTACCTTTAAGCCTAAAGGAGAGACTGCGTCCAGCTCCATTTTATTTCTTGATGGATCCGATGTTGTATCCCACGTAGGATCCATAATAAGGATACCCATAGGTTGAATATCCTGGATAGCCAAGGGCAGCTGAGGTATAAGTGTAAGCCACAGGAGCAGCAGCAACGGCAGCTGTAGCTACTTGAGCTGCAGGGTAGGATGCCACAGCTGCGACAGGAGCGGCGTTGTAAGATGTCACAGCTGCAACAGGAGCAGCGTTGTAAGATGTCACAGCTACAGGAGCAACATTATAATTATAAGCCGCCACAGCTGCAGGAGCAACATTATAATTATAAGATGCCACAGCTGCAGGAGCAACGTTGTAAGATGCCACAGCTGCAACAGGAGCAGCGACAGCAGCTGTAGCCACAGGAGCAGCAGCCACGGGTGCAGCAGCTATAGGAGCAGCAGCTACATATGGTGTTCCTTTGTACGCCGAGTAGCTCCTATAAGTACTGTAGGCCAATGGTTTGTACAGCAATTGTCCTCCTGCACTAACTGTCGAGCAAAGCAGGGCAAAGATGCTCAGAACCACGAGCTAAAATAAAAAAAAAATCAGTAAATTAACATTAAATAATTACTCAGACTAAATTTTTAAACTTTAATTTTCCACTTTTCTTTTACATTGGCGCAACAATCCAATGGTGGGCCCAAGGCAGTCTGCCTACTGGCAGATTTCGAGACAGGAGATGCTTTTTCATTTTACTGGGTAGGGTGTCAGTCGCAAGCCCAACAGTCATACGAGTCCAGGGCCTGATGGTCGAGTGGCTAAGCACTCTGGCGCTTGGCACCACAGGTTTCAGGTTCTAGTCCCGGCAGTGCCCTGGATGTTTGTAGTGGTTCGGAATCCACCTTAAGACGTAGGTCTCGGTCTCATATGACCGTAGAGAGCGTCACAGGGCCCAGTCAGACTTCTCTCGCCCCCTTCATTCATCTGAGCCCTGGACTTACGGTTTAAAGTAGATTCCGAACCATCCATGATACCGCCATGTACTCAAACCAAGATTCGAAGATTCCAAGTACTCGAACCTGAAATTTTCGGACCGCGAGTGCCAGAGTGCTAGTCACTTGGCCATCAGACCCCTAATTTTCCATTATGAGCAATATCTAAGAAATACATAACATGTACTCTAAATTCTTAAATCTTTGCAATAAATTTTGGTAATACCTAATATAGAATGGATTCCGAAATCACAAGAAAGGTGTCTAATTGAAAGTTATATAAAAAATCGAATATTACAATTTAATGGAAATGATTAACTATTAAAATTAATGTTTCAAATTTGTACAGGTTTTGGGGATGAAATAGGGTTTAATCCAAATTTTTATTATGAAAAATAAAAACAAAATTCCATAATCATCAAACTAAAATTTTCGAAAATAAAAGAGTTTTCATAAAACACCTTTGGGTATGATTTCAGTTGTATCAAAATGTTCATGAACATTTAGCAATAAGTTACATTTTGTCAAATTTTTTGTATAATGGCAAGTTATAAAATAAAAATATTTAGGGATTATTTTCTTTTATTATCAATAAACAGCTTCTTTATCTGTAGATATCAATTTAATGGACATATCTTTGTATTATTTTTGATTCATAACAGTTTTCCTTTTAAAGAAATACTGCTTTTTCTTGATAATTTCATTCAGAATATGCCTTCGCTAATTCATGAAACATTACAAACGTCTTTTTGTAAACCCATGCACAGTGAAAATGACTTTATTAATCCGTGAAAATATGCAAATGGCTTCTATAATTCATGAAGCAGAGTAAATATCTTAGTTAATTCATAAAAAATGACTTCATGAATTCATCAAAAGTGTTAACCTTTTTTGTTCATGAAATGCCATGTCTTAGCGAATTCATGAAACAATAAATATTTCACTATTTCAGGAAGCAGTGTAAATGTCCTCGTTAATTCATGAAACATTATAAACGCCTTCGTAAATTCATGCCCAGTGAAAATGACATTTTCAATCCATGAAATTGTGCAAATGGCTTCAATAATTCATGAAGCAGGTTAAATATTTTCGTTAATTCACCAAAATGACTTCATGAATTCATCAAAACTGTTAAACTTTTCAGTGGTTCATGAAATGACATATCTTCGCAAATTCATGGAACAGAATAAATGAATCACTAATTCAGGAAGCAGTGAAAATGCCTATGCTAATTCATGAAACATTACAAACGACTTTGTAAATCCATGCACAGTGAAAATGACTTTGTTAATCCTGGAAAATGTGCAAATTGCTTCTATAATTCAAGAAGCAGTGTAAATATCTTTGCTAATTCATGAAAATGACGTCAAGAATTTATCAGAAGTGTTTAACCATTTCGGTGATTCATGAAATGACATATCTTCGAGCATTCATGAAACAGAATGCATGAATCACTAATTCCGAAACAGTGAAAATGTCTTTGCTAATTCATGAAACAATATAAATACCTTCGTTTACTCTAGAAACAGTATTTTCAATTGCAAATATTAATATTGCAAATATACATGAAATATTATGCATATTAAATGTGATACAATTGAGTTAAATCAAGTTGATTGTTGTTACAGTAAATTAGTAAACAAGCCACTATAATAAATCCGACAGTAATAAAATGTATTGATAATGCACTGGAGTTTCTTATTTTATATGATTGCATTTAATTTAAGACGAAAATTGAATCCGTAAACTTTCTGATGAAGCAGCAACAACTGCTAAATTTATATTATTTTGAAGCTATTGTTTTGCTAGAACAAATAGGACAATAAAACATAACGATTAAATTAGAAAAGCAATCAAAACTGTGAATTAATGGAACATAACCAAGAAGATTTAGAGACTTGAATTGAAATAACATGATGTACAATACTTACCAATCCATTCATGATTGTTGTCGGGTTTTGCTATCTGCTGCTGGAACTAGAAGCTAAATCTTGACTAGGTCTGCGATGGCAGTGTGGTTTGGATGCAGTGTCTCCAACTTATATAGGCAATATCTTTTTTTGATTCTTTGCTGAAACGAAGGTTAAAAGTGATCGTATACACAGTTAGAGAATATTTTTTAATTTTATTTTCTACATAATAATTCTTGGATCAAAGTTCTTTGAATCAGAGACTGTCATGTGAAGGTCAAACGAAAGTCATAAGGCACGTATTTTCCATAAACGCTATTGATATTGTAATTTCCGCTCTTTTTTCTGTACCCTACTCTAAATCTATGATTTCTTACAGGAAGGCTCTCAATTGGATTCGAAACGACTATTGAATATCGCAGTTTTGAAGCAGAGACAATGGAGAAAGGGTAGGAAAAAAGATATTTGTCGCCAGATAATGATAAAAAAGATGGTACAGAATGTGATATATTACCAATAAACCGAAAAGTCTACTTCTTTTGACAGCAGTAAAAAGCAGAAACAACACATTGTTCCATGGTAAATGTGGGTAAACCACGTATAAATAAATTTCTCCGTGTCTTAACTGACCCATCTAAAAGTGTGAAAGATTTCTGTCTTTTTCTTTTTAATTCTTCAAAAAATGTTGGAGTGTTATTTTTTTTTCTGACCAATGTGACATGCATTTTATTGCGGTAGATATTTTATCCATTTTTTTTTTTAAATTTCAGACGAGAAACTATTTGCAACGATGTCTTAGTAGTGTAAATATTATGTTAGTCTATTTTTATAAAATTTTTGGACAGATACCGATACAGAAAATTTTATTTTTAAGCCGGTTCAGATGAATGTTTAATTTCAATTTTTGAAAATTAGTCTCATTTTGGGCCTATTTTCCTCGAACTCTAATTGTATTGTAATTTATTGATAACTTATTTATACACTTTACAATTAAATCTTTTTCTTTAAAATCTGCCGACATAGTTGCACTACTTTCTAAAACACTTGTTTTACAAACTCTCCTGAAAGAGATTTCCGATGGCTAACAATGCAACGGCTATTTCAAAACTAGCAATTGTAATGTTATTTTTACACTGATTTGAGAATGATTTTTTTCCTTTGCAAAAGCATTTTCTCCTTTCTTCATGTGATGAGAAGACGAGATTTGAAAGCAACATTGCATGTACATTATAACGTCTCTGCCTATACTAGACCTATAACGGCTTCAAGAAGAGAGGACCACTTTCAGGTTCATGGAAACACTTTAATTTTTATTTACAAGCATTATATATATATACAGAACTCTATTTACATAAAAAATGAAAATTAAAGAAAATTTGATTCACAAGTGCAGTTCACTCTAAAGGTCGGAGTTCTCGAATATACGTCGAATATATTTCATCAGGTCTGTGGTAGACCTTAATCACCACATGGCTTGATACACAAAATCATAAGGGGCTCACCTTGGAAACAGGCGGAACCCCCACCTGTTCTGTTACTTCAAAGAAAAAGAGAAAAATAACACTTCTTGTTGACTCAGCAAAAGACACCTCCTTCTCCAAACTCTTCCCTTTAAAAATCCATCTATGAGGGGGTCAGCTTCCTTCACTTCTCACTGAAGAGGACACTTCCTCAGCCCATGGTCTATCAACAATCACAATACAGCAACTCATCACGTGGTCCATATCCCATCTATAATTGTTTCGACCTGAAGGTCGAACAGACAATTGCTGATTTCATGAAGTCTCATTATCCATGACACTGATTATGTGCTATCAGATTTGAGTGATAAGTTGTTCTCATTAGTACAAAACATTATAGCTTACAATATAAGTATCCACAAGGCTGCTTATCTGCTGCCAAATGTACTGTAATTATGTACTTGTTAAAGAATACACATTCCTTTATTCTGGGAATGAAATACTACAACTCTTCTAGTGGGAAAAAGGCTACACTATTGCTTAAATGGTTGTAAATTATCTTTTTTAAAAGATAGTTCAGTGGTTGTGATGATGATTCATATATAAACATTAAAAATGATGTCAGTTCAGTGGTTGTGATGATGATGTCAGTTCGAGTGGCAGTTGATGTAGATGTCGTTGTAGCACCTATTTTCTAAAGTAACCTCAACTTCGATTTTTTGTGATGTGTTAATATTTTTTTTTTTATAAAAAGCTTACAATATGTAAACAAAGTCTATTACTATGTATTTTGTACAATGCTTTCTATATAAATATATTGTATGTTAAAAAAATAAATATCTTTGATTCAATAACAACATTTAAATCTGTTCTATTATTTCATTTAGACTATGCCCACAAAAATTGCCCATTGAAATCATTTGCAGAATTTTTTCTGTACTTTTTTGTTAAGGAATGCAAATATTATAAGAAATATAATCTATAAACTAAATAAAGACTAAAAAAATCATGATACGAACTCATTTCAGTTTGTATGGCATTCTACGAATTCTTAAAGGTAATTTCTCAACGGTGATTATTCGTTTATGGCATTTATATTTTTTGTTTTTCGCATAAGAAATCAACTTAACTTACGCAAACTATTACCAGAATGTTGCGTGAAAACTTCGGGATCATTGTTTGGAATATAGTTTGCGAAATCCAGGTACAAAAACTGCTAAAACCGATTTTCATTTTTTTTTTCTTTTAATGTAAAAGAACAAATGTTGGAATTATATGAGAGGTACTAAATTGAATAGAACTGACTTTGAAATAAAAGTCAGTTCTATTCAATTTATTATATGAACGAGCGCTATTAGCGCTCTTCAGCGCATTTATCTGAGGAAATCCGAATTAATTTTTTATGCATAAATATAAGGGTATTGTTTTGGGGAACGGGTTTTCGTATCCTTGAATACATTCAATTTTGGAAATTTTCACAGCAATCTTATAATTTTTTTTTTTTTTTTTTTTTTTTTAATTTCTATCTCGATTTTTTTTTTTAAAAATTTTATTTCACGATATTTTTTATACATAATATTTATTTAAAAATAATTGAGTAATTATTAAATAATTAAGTAAAAAAATTAATTCAGAAGAAAAATTGTTTTTAAAAGAAAACATTATTTTAACAGATCTCCTGGTGAATTTTATATTTCAAAGTGAAAATGATGATTGTTTTTTAAAAGATCGTCGAAAAATAATTGAGTAATTATTAAATAATTAAGTAAAAAATTAACTCAGAAGTAAAAATCGTTTTAAAACTCTAGTGAAATTTATTTCAATTCTAGTGAATTTTTATAAGTGAAAATGATGATAATGGAAAATAATTGAGTAATTTTTTAAATAATTAAATAAAATATAATTCAGAAAAAATTGTTTTAAAAGATCGTCTGGTGAATTTTATTTCAAAGTGAAAAGGATGATAACGAAAAATAATTGAGTAATTATTAAATAATTAAGTAAAAAAATTAACTCAGAAGTAAAAATCGTTTTAAAACACTAGTGAAATTTATTTCAATTCTAGTGAATTTTATAAGTGAAAATGATGATAATGGAATAATTTTTTTTAAATAGTTAAATAAAAAAAATAATTCAGAAGAAAAAAATGTTTTAAAAGATCGTCTGGTGAATTTTATTTCAAAGTGAAAATGTTTCAAAGTGAAAATATAATGAAAATGATAAATAAAAAAAATAATTGAGTAATTATTAAATGAATTTTATTGAAAAAGTAAAAGAATTAATTCAGAAGATTGTTTTAAAAATATATTTTAAAAGAACGTCTGGCAAAATTTTATTTCAAAAGTAAAAAAGTAAAAAGGAATTTTTCAAGAAAAGAAAATCGTTTGGAATTGAATTATACCTCTTTTATACCTGACATTTTTTCCTGCAATATTTTTCGAAATGACGATTTTTTTGGCGCCAATTGAGGGGATAAGTCCCAAAAATGCTGTAACCCGGAATTTTTATACTTTCTGAAATTTACTTCACTTAACAATCGCAACCCTTTCCTTGGCGCACTTTGGCGAAAAGACTTTTTGACTCGAAATCAGGTGGCCCCCTATTTTTGAGATTTTGCCATTAACTGTAATAAATGTATTCATTACATAACATATTAAACTAATGCAATGTCCTGCACAAATATGTTTTATTTTATTATGTTGTTTAGTCTTCTATAAATGTATATGAAATAAATAACTTTTTTTTTTTTTTTTTAATGTGTGTGTATAACAAAAGAAAATATAAAGAAAATATATAATTGGAAGATCAATACATAAATGAAGGACAAAATTACATCAAATATGCATAAAAAAAACTTGCAGTCTTTTTTACATCGAAAAAAGAAAGCAAATTTTACGATCCTATATATTTCCCCATAAATTATCTAAAATCAATTGCAATCAATCTATAAAAAAATGTTTTATTGGAGTATCGGTATGTTTTCGTCAAAGAGAAATTTTGAAAAACAAACGAAATGATTTACAATTTAAAACCGATATCTGATTGTATTGACAATGGCATATTTTTCTGTATAAAATGTCACAGCACATTAAAACAAATACAGACCTACTGCTTTCTTGAGTTAAAAAGCTCCAAAAATTTCTTTCAAGGCTCTTTTTCCAAATTCATTCGAATTTTTCTTCTTTTATTCCTTTTTCTACTTTTGATAGTATTTTATTTTTTTTTCTTTTTTGCTTTTGTCTCCCATTTTTGCTTAAAAATTCTTTCGTGAAAGAATTCTTTTGTTTTTAACCTCATTTCGAATCTTCTAAGGATATTAAATCACTGTTCAACGTCTGCATTGTAGAGATATATGTTATTTGTTCATTTTTAAGGAATTCTTTTCAAGTTCTTCCATTTTTTTCATTTGATGCTGAATAATTAAAAAATTATTAAAAAAAAAAAGGTGATTAATATATCTGTCACAAAAAGTATTATATTTATTAGAATACGGATTTAATCAGTATATAAGAGGAAAAAACTACAGAAAAAGTTTAAAAAAAAAAAATCCCTAAAAATAAAAATTATTTGAGGACTTTTCAGAAACATAATAAGTTTGCTTTACAAATGTGTTAACGAATTCGCTATGCATAAATTTTTATGAGTAATAAAAATTTATAATATTAAATAAATAAAAATAATATTGATAAATAATAAATTAAAAAAAATAATAGAATAGATTTTAAATAAAATATTTTAAAAAATAAATCAATAAATTTTAAAACTAATAAATGTTAATTAATAAATTAAATTTTTTTTTTGCTGTGCTTTTATAGTAGACCCACCATAAAAAATATTACTAAAAATAAAATGAGTGAAACTGAAAATGAATTTCTTTATATGCAGCAGTGCGCAATTCTAAATCATTGGATGGGACTATAAATCATTAAAAGAGAATCATTAGAATCCTTAAAAGTCAACAAAGGGTGGACAGCCAAAATTGCAGATTAGTTTGGTTTGGTTTGTCACTCTACAGGTCATTTTGTGCACATTTTGGGCTCATTAGAACGTATATTTAACGAGAATTCCGAACCACTAACAAACACCATGCCACTGCCAGGATTCGAAACCTGTGGTATTAGCATCAGAGAGCTAGACACTCGGCCATTCAGGCCCAAACCTATCATCTGTATTATTTTAAACTGCATTTGAATAAATTGGGATAAAAGCAGCACCAGCGAGCATGCATCTCAAAAGCACCAAGTCAAGTCAAGTCAAGTTAAAAGCCTTTTGCTTATTGGATACGAGTCATTGGATAAAAAAAAAAACAATTAAGAATTCTTTTTGAATTCATGGCACAAAAAAATTTGAAAAATCGAAAAAATTTAAAATTTTGGGAATTTAATATATACTTTTTATTCTTTACATTTATTCTTTTGAAAAAGATATGTAACATTTTTTGGAAATGATCTAGAGAAAGGGAGGCCAACTCAATGGTCTTGAGGGCCACTTTGGAAATGCATCCTCACTCCGATATCAACGACCAGTGCACCGATAGCACGACATGAAGCCTGTGATATCGACGACCGAAGAGCGCTAACCTGTTGGGCATTAAACTGCCCAGAATTGCACACACACAAGCAGAATTGATTCAACGGTCAAGGGTAAAACTTTGGCACAACTTACTGAAATAAATATATTTTTTATAAGAATATGTGGTAGGAAGTGATGCTTTGTGGAACGAACAAATTTTCAGACGAGATAAATTTCTTTTGCAACAGCCGGGCACAATGGCCCTGCTGATACTTGTCACGTAACGAATTTCGAATCCTCTGGCTAGCAATCCTGATGCGCACTCTATTTTATTCCTAACTGTGTCTTTCAATAACGACACTCCAGTTGTCTCAGTTGAGGACTTCGTTGCTCGACTAATCTATTGCTGCTGCAAACGTGGGTTAAACCCCTGACCTCTTGGAACTGTTCGCCAATCATTTCTTCAACACTATCAAGAATGGGGGTCTGCTGGACGAGTGGCTAGCGCTCTGGCGCTCGGTACCACAGACTTCGGGTTCGAGTCCCGGCGGTGCCATGGATGTTTGTAGTGGTTCGGAATCCACTTTAAACCGTAGGTCCCGGTCCTAATACGATCGTAGAGCGTTGCGGGGGCATTGCTACTCCGCGTCCGTGGCTTATCTTCAAGTTACACGCACCAACCGGGTAATGCAAAATGAGTAACGTCTGTGCAGCGCTTGCCTTAAGGCATCCAAGACCAAGCTGTCTAAGTGTTTGCCAGCTGCATTAGTGAAAAAAAAAAAACAAAAAAAAAAAAACACTATCAAGCATATATTACTGTTGGTGGTCGCAATTTTGAGTATTATTATAAAAATTGCCAGAATCAAAGGAGTAATTTGAAATGAATGATGTTGTGAATAAACACTGTTTTTGTTTTCGTGTCTCATTTTTTTTTGCCTCAACACGTCACTTCCGACAATACATTCCTATAGAAAATGCTTGTTTTAGTTAGCTATATTACCCTCTCTCAAAGTTCGTCCCATGATCGGTGAATGGTGAATATATATATATAGGCAAGGAGGAGAAGTATATAATTTTTTGTTCGTATGGTGGTTAATTGATAATATATACGTAAACTAATGAAAACTTAGAAAGTACCTTAAATTGCTAAAGTGTTTAGGAATTTGAATTAAGAAGAGAAATTTAAAAAAAAATTTCTTATCCCACTTGGTAGGCAGCAACATCTAGGCCAATACAAGAACCCATTGTGTTCTCATGGAAGGGAAGCAAAAAGAGGGGGCGGGGTCAGCTTATGTTGTGATGGAGCACCCGCAGGTAGAAGTCTGATTTGACTCCCATGGCTGAAGAAGAAGGGCAGTGCCCCTGGAAGACTGGTAGGTTAGAACTACGCCACATTTGCATATCTTATGGGAGAAAACACGGAAAAACTCCCACCAGATAGTCCGACCAAGGGGGCCTGATGGAAGAATGGCTTCTTGCCCAGGTCGCCGCCCCAGGTTTTCGAGGCCCGTGGTTCCATAAATGTTTGTAGTGGTTCGAATCCACTTTAGGCCGTAGGTCCCGCTCTCATAGGACCGTAGAGCGTCACAGAGCCCAATCAGGTTTCATCCATCATTCCCAAAGTAAAGGGGCAAAAACTAGGTAAAGGGGGGCAACCCAACAAGAATTGAATCATTTCTCCGCCCTAATTCTCCAATAGATGTTGCCATTTCTTTTACAAAAGAATGTAAGTAAAGAATAAATAAATGTGAAAAATTTTTAAGACAATTTTTAATTTAACTTTATCATTTTAGTTTTTAAAGCAGGGTCTGGCCCTAGCGGAATCAAGAAGAATTTTTAACTTTTTTATCCTTTTTGCTTGTATTTTTATCCATTGACTCGTCCGATGATGCGAGCTAGGGAAAAAAAGTAACGGACGTCCAAAAAGGTATTTTTTTTTAACTTTGACTTGACTTTGAATCCACCCAAATATGGTGCTTTGATTACAGGTGCATTAATTTGGACGTTTTAACTTAAGAAATTTATTTTTATTAAGAATACAAGAAACTTACTTTTATTGATAAGCGTAACTTGTAAGTCATTTATTTTCATATTGCATAATTTTTATTTTTATAATAAATTACATGCAGTGTTTTATGTACATACAATCAGCCATTGTTTAGTCTAGCCAATGCATGCTGTGTAGAAAAACTTAATATGCGATTTTATTTCCTTTTTCAGTTAAAAAAATTTGTTTTCGCAGATTATTGTTGCAATGCATTTATTTTGTATATTTTTGTTACTTTATACAAATGTATATATGAAAGTGAGTGAAAAAAATAGTGTTAGATTCAAATTTTTTTTGTCATTTTTTTAAAAAATAATATTTGATATTTTTTATGCATTCCTAAAAAAATGCAAAAATTTTTTTTTCTGTTTAAAAACTTATTTTAAATATCATTTATTAATCAATTTATCAATCAATTATTATTAATCAACTATTAATCAATTTATCAATCAATTATTATTTATCAACTTTAATAAAACTTATCAATTAATTATTATTAACCAACTTTTACAATCAATTTATCAATTAATTATTATTAATCAACTTATCAACCAATTTATTAGTAATCAACTTTTTTTAATCAGTTTAAGTGAGTAAATATTATTAATCAACTTTTAATCAGTTTATCAAATTATTATTAATCAACTTTAATCAATTTATTATTCAATTATTATTAATGAGCTTTTAATCAATTTTATCAATCATTATTAATCAACTTTTAATCAATTTATCAATTAATCAATTATTATTAATCAACTTTTAATCAAGTTTGATAAAATTGATTATTATTCAACTGATTAAAAGTTTTTAATAAATTTATCAACCAATTATTATTAATCAATAAAACAAATTTTAATCAATTTATCAATTATTATTATTCAACTTTTAATAAATTTATCAACCAATTATTATTAATCAACTTTTAATCAATTTATCAATATTAATATTAATCAACTTTTAATAAAAAATATCAATCAATTTATCAATTATTATTAATCAGTTTTAATCAATTTATCAATAAATTATTATTAATCAATTTTTAATCAATTTATCAATTATTATTAATCAACTTTTAATTTTTGCTTGACTTTCAGTCGCATGATTACAAATTACAAAAGATAGAAGATAAATAACTAATATTTTTCAAGAACACATTGACAAATGGAAAAAAATGTATTTGACGTTTTAGTTGCACTTTTTTTCCAATTTCTAATATTTGTTTATAAAAAGATTGTTTTTATTATTTTGAAGAAGGTAATATATGAAGAAAAAAAGAAATTTTGTTAAATTGTTTGAGACTTCTATCCTATATAACAAACTACCAATCTTACTAATTTTTAAGAAATATTTAGTAGTTTTGATTTTATTATTCATTAAGTATTTACTAAATAATTAATACCAAAGCTATTTTGCAGTGTTCCCATTCATATTAATACAATAAGATTATATAAAAAAAATAATAAAGTAAGGCCTAGATCCTCGGAAATTGAGATTTGTATGAAAATATTTCATATAAAGGTTAATCTTTTTATGCAGAAAAGATAGAAAATTCTATTTTAAACGTTTATTTAGTTTTTTTTAGAATAATTCTATTTAGAACAATTCTGTAGTTTTTAGTTTTTAGAACAATTCTGTAGTTTTTAATATCTAGAATAATTCTGTAGTTTTTAGTATTTAGAACAATTCTGTATTTAGTTTTTAGTTTTTAGAATAATTGTATTTAGAACAATTCTTGTAGTTTATAGTTTTTAGAATATTATTGTATTTAGAACAATTCTGTAGTTTTTAGTTTTTAGAATAATTTGTATTTAGAACAATTCTGTAGTTTTAGAATTTTTAGAATAATTGTATTTAGAACAATTCTGTAGTTTTTAGTTTTTAGAATAATTCTATTTAGAACAATTCTAGAAAACTAAAAGAAACTGGTGTTAAATACATTATTCTAAAAACTTAAAAACGTTCGTGGTTGACTGGAAAGCAAGGTGCAGAGTGCAAACCACGGGGTGTTCTAAGGCTCCACTGTATTCTAAAGGCAAGGCCACCTGTTCTAAACTGCTAAGGAAACAGGTGTATTCTGAGATTGTAAAACTGCAGGGCTGTTCTAAAACCCAAGGCACTACAGGGTGATTCCACAAATAAATTACATTCTAAAGACTAAGAAGCACACGGAGATTTTGCAAAATAAACCACATCTTTTACAAAAAAAAAAAATCTTTTCGAGACATACATTTTTTATATGTCTTGACCTTGTGTATGAGATGAGATTTTCTGTAGCGACATTGAGCGGCAGTAATGCTGTGGGATATTGGCACCAATCTGCAAGTGGCCTGGCAAGATAGACAGTTGTTCACCGTAGAGGGTCTCAGCATTTGGGAGGAAACTGCTTTCTTCTCACTACGCTCATGAAGTGTAAAAAAGGCTGTGATGTAACACATGAAACAAATATTAGAAATTGAAAAGTGCAATGCAGCGACCACATCCAATATTTGATTAACAACGAAAAGCCAGTTAACCTCTTGCCTAACATAAATGCATTTAATCAACACAAATAAAGAGGCCAATAATAATTGACAAATGATTAAAAAACAATTTATTAAATTGTTTGAGTGATGCTATAATTGATGACAAGTTTATCAAAGTTGATCATCTATACCGCTATATTGATGATTGATGGATGATGGGTTTGATCCAGTGTGCCAAAAGTTGAGTCAATGCAGCCTGGTGATAAGTGTCGATCGATTGTATGGTGGTTGATAATTTTATTAAAGTTGAATAATATTGACAACGATTAAGATTGATTAATAATGACCAAAAGCTGATATGTGATTGACTCATTATGGTGAGTAATAAAAGCCCAGTAAAAGTTGATGCAGCTATGTTGCGTCGTGTTAGGTAACTTTGCACAACTCTTTTGTTGGCAAAAAGATTGTTACTAACCTATTGGTTGATTGATATTAATTGTTAAATTGATATGTGTGAAGTTTTATTAAAAGTTGATAAATAATATTGATTAGGTATAAATTAGGTGGGACCCAATGTGTTTTGTTGTTAATGATATTTAAAAATAATTGGAAAAAAGCATTTTTTCACAAAAAAGAAGAAGAATACATAAGCTGTCAGAAATATTATTTTTTAAATGACAAGGGCGAATCTGATATTTTTTACTCTATATACGACTGTATAAGTAACAAAAAAACTATAAATGCAAGCATTTTACAGCACATATATTTGCGCTATTTTGTTGTGAAAATCTGCGGAAAATAAGTTTTTCGTGAACTAAACCCCAATGACTGATACATAAAGCTTACCATACAGCTCTTATTTAATATAAACATAAATAAAAATTGAAATCAATTCTTTTCTACATTGTGCAGCAACACTCTAGTTGAAAACAAAGCTGGGGCCTGGCAAAGGATAGAAACGATCAAATAGCTCGCCAACAAAGCGCAAAGATGAAATCAAATCAGAGACCAAAACTGCACTGCTGCCCAATCAATGGATGCATACAAAAAGGACAAGGGAAAAAAATTCTTCTTGTTTTCCAAATATACAATAAATTTGAAGTAACACGATAACTTTTGTAAAAAGTAAGCATAAGTGATTCAGTGCTGACAGTTGCACCACATTTGAGAATTGTGTGTGAGATGAAAGCTGTTGTTTCTCTTGCTGTATTTCCACGTCTGAGAACTTTCGAAACTACACAGTGGGCTGCAAACCTGTTGTAACATCGAGTTTCTGATCGAGTTTTCGATGTTCCCGCCAAATAGTACGAAATATTGACACTTTGAGTTTGCTTTACCAGATCTGTTCGAGAGGAGGCATTTACCTCGCAGGGAGTCAGGGGAGGGCACTTTCCCTGGGTCCAGCCTCCCTGCTTCAATAGCCCTCTGTACAGGGTATGTGACTGCTACCTGCCAGAGGGTGAGGATAAGCTGATTTTTAAGCTAGCTGGGGTGTTCAGGTCACAAACTGCTGGCAGACCCCAGGCATGGGGCGTGGCCCATGACCTGTCCTGCCCTGGCTGGGTCCCTGTCTTTCTCTTTTGCTCTCTGCACTGCATTCACCGATCATGGGCGAAGCGCAACTAAAACAAGCGGCCCTACAAGTGTTGTCGGGGAAATTGACATGTTGTTTAAATATGAGACACGAAAAACAAAGAAAGCAGATTTCTGTTTTCATATCTCGTGCAGGCCCTTCACATTCTGACAGTACCATATTACACCTCAAGCCATTGATACCCAGCTGGCTGCTCTCAACATTGTTTTTTGTTTTGGATGCTCTGTCACGAAGCTGACATTGCCTGGGCTGGCCACGGTCACTCGCGACCACCGGTGACCATGTTGCCTTTGAGAAGACAAGCCACCCGGACTGACCTTGGCCTACCCTGTGTCAGTTTCCCGCGGTAAGGATTCAGACCACCCTAGCATCCATGTTACCATCTAAAGATGCGACCAATACGTGACACTTTCCAGCACCAGCTCATGCATTCCATTCTTGTGAGAAAAAAGCCGGATTGGCAGGGGGAACAGTTGAAGATTCTGCTGCAGGTAACCACGTTTATCGGGAGGGGCGCAAAGTGCTGGCCTGAGGCATCAACTGGATGTCATATTGGTACAGTGTGGAGTTATCCTTAGCAAGTTCAATGGGTGCATTGTTTGAGCCACCTGTTAGCCCCAGCCTATCTTATTCCCCGTCACTTCCACCCTGCCTGGCAGCCCGACAGCCGCCCGATCCCAACAGCGCGACTGTCACGGGCTGATCAGACTTTTGATAAGCGTGTGAATGATTTCCCAGTGACCCTCCCAGACCATTGATTATTTCAAAATGCCCTCTTTTCAAATAAATGAGACAAGGCACCCTTTGCAAATTTCCCAAGGTACAAATTTTTCAGTTTTAAGAATTTTCATTGCCATGGTTCAAATTGTATTTTGACACATCCAATGACTCTGTAAGCAAGGCTGACTTTGACTTGACTTTGAACCATCCAGAATTTGCATTCAAATAAATTTAAATGGCCTCTGTTTGTGGATTTGAATATTCTGTGGGCGGCCTGACCTTCTCTGATGCGCCACAGTTTCGTCCTGGCAACTGGTGCCTGTTTGTTGGTGGTTACTCGTTTAAAATCTCACGTTCCTGGCCCAAGCCCCATGCCAATCTGCACGGCTGTCCACCTGACCAGCACAAGACTACAATGTTTAACATGATTTGCTGGTCCCATCAACTCCCCAAGTACTCTTGCATATAAATTCATTTTCGGTTTCTCGGCTGTACAGCAATGTTCCACATGTGGACTCTACCTAAGCACGGCAAGCGATGTCAGCTGTTGTCACTAGTTTTTAAAATTGTTCAAGTTTATTTTTTCCCCGCGTGACACATTAAATCTATTCTGTATTTTTAATTTATTGACATCGTGTTATTTTATTCTTCCATAAATTTTTATTACTCATGAAAGTATATCACATATTTCATTGGCAACAAAAGCTACAAACTTATGTTTCTGAAAAATGGCTACAACACAGGGATTTTTTAAAAACTTTTTCTGTAGTTTTCTTGCCACGGTGGAAATCCATATTCTGTGACAGATGTAATAATCACTTTAACATTTTTCGGCATCAGAAATGAAAAAAAAATGGGCGAACTTAAAAATAACTCTCTGAGCCGGGGCAGGTGTGAACCAATGATTGTGAAGAGGACCACTTTAAAATTCTTTCCTGAAGAAAAATTTTAGCAAATGAGACAAAGAAAAGCAAATGAAAGAGAGCAAGAAGATTCGATGTTTGGGAGCTGCGAAGCGGGCTGCTCAAAGAAACAGTGGGTGTCTATTATTTGACAGCTGAAACATGCCATTGTCCTTGTCGGATATCATTTTTAAACGTAAATCACTCGTTTGTTTTTCAAGAATTCTGTTGAAAACTACCGTTATCCTTTAAAAAGCGCAACAGGTGTTGCAGCCCTTGATTTTAGATATTTGCTGAGAGAGGAAAATGCCAGGATCGTAAAGCTAACTTTCTTTCGATGCCGGGTGCACATGCGCGGCTGATGTAATTTTTGTCCTCATTTATGTATTGTTCAACTTTCCAATTAACTCTATTTTCTTTTGTTATACACATTAAGAAAAGTTATTTCATATTGCATTATGAACTGGCGGCATGTATATTTATATTTGATACTGGTTTGTGGTTGCTATGATATGTAATGAGTCGGTAACCAGTTAATGGCAAATCTGCCAAGCCACAAGACACTGGACACCTGGGGAATCAAGTACTATGAAGTGCACTCAGAGAGAGAGCCCTGTGTAAGTGGCTCATTTCAGCTTCCGGGTTTGGGAACATCAATTGGCATGTATCATTTCGAAAATATTGCAGCCTGTCGGAGTATAAGAGGCCTCGAGTCCACGACCTTGAAAAAATACACTTGTCAAGCAAGATTTTACCGTGGCATGCAAAATATATTTTCCCTTTTACTGGTGTCTTTTATATTGGCTGTATTACTCAGTGGCCACATTATCATCATTTTCACCTTTAGTAAAATTCACCAGACTACTGACCAAAGCGGCCACTGCTTCTGATGTTACGGCCCAATATTTATTCCGTGCTCATTTTCACCCATAAGCGCCACTAGGTGTAAATTTCATGATTGATTTTCCCTTCTGTGAGCACCATTATTGTGAGCCTTTAGTACGTTATATTTCACCTTTGAGGCATAAGGCCTTCTTTTTGCCTTCTGTTTCCATATTTTGACCCAGTTGACTACAGAAGTAAGCTCATTATTTTCCATTGTCATCATTTTCACTATAAATTCGCTGGAGACCTTGTAAATTTCACTAGTTCTGATTTCCGGCTGTTGTACCTGTTCTTTTGGCTAAAGACTGCCCAGAAAGATGTTAAGCCACTGCTTCTGAGGTGGCCACACTTGGTGTGACAGTGGCCTCAGTGACACCCAAATATTATTAGCATAAATATGGGTGAAACAAAACACCAAAAAAAATCGCGCAAGAAACCAAAAAAAAAAAAAAAACCTGGATTACTATTTCAAATTGGTCCTAGGAGGGCACAGCCGTTCCCCAAAACAACCTTTATGACCCCATGCATAAAAAAACAATTCAGTTTCAGATAAATACGCTGAGCAAGCGCTTTCGTTCATATAATAAGTGAATAAGAACTGACTTTTATTTCCAAGTATTATTATTAGTATACCTCTCATGATTCCAACATTTGTTAACACATTAAAAGAAAAATGAATCATTTTTGCCTGGTTCTTAAACCTGTATTTAATGGTTTCATTTTCACTTTCTTTTCCAGCTATTCGCCGAGGCCAAGACGTTTCCTTAACTGAAAACAAAAATATAAATATATGACAATACAGTAATGCAGAAATTTGGCCGAAATTTTATACAACAATGAGTTCGTATCACTCAGTCTTTATTGGTTATAGATGTACTGTATTGCGTTCATATAACTGCAAAAGAAGTACAAAATATACGAGCTCTTTCTGCGTTCGTATCAGAAATACTGGACACCATTAAATCTACAATAAGCATAGAAATTGAATTTAAATGTTGTTGAATCAGATTATTTTTTAACAGCCCCAATATGACAAGCGTTACAAGCCATAGTAATAGACTTTTGTTTGCCTATTAACATAAAAAAATATATTATCTGCGAAGTTGGTGGCTGGGGCGCCATCGGCTACACTGCAGCTGGGCTATTGGCTCACTGGTATCATTTTTATATAAGCTATCTCTTTTAAAAGGTATTACAACCATTAGCTGTGGGTGCCTTTACTAGAAAGAGTTGTAATATTTCATTCAGGGGCTGACAACGACCTAGCAACAATTTTCCAGCCACGGCACGACCCCCGGCAGATACCTTGTGAACCACCTGTGTAAGCTTATGTGTTTTTGTGTGAAGGCTGGCACCCTCACTCAAAATCTGATAACATGGCTCAGTGTCATGTTTGTGGGCATGGCAATATTATGTTCGACCTTTTCACAGTCATAGCTGAATATAGGTGAGGACATGAACCACGTGATAGTTTACTATATTGTTGTTGTTTCAGCAGGCTGAAAAATGTCTGCAGTGAGTGAAAGGCCCTTAGGCGGACAGGAGGCTGAAGAGGAAGGTTCTGCCCAGTCAGCAGAGTGCATTTCTGCCTGTATGGCTGGTGGGCAGTGAGGTGAGCCTGTTTGTTATCAGCCATATTGTTGACAGACACCACAGGCTGATCAGCCTATTCGACATATGTCGAGAACTCCCGGCACAAGTGGCCACTGTGATCAGGGCACACTTTTCCCATTTTCATTTTTGCTGGCCAAATAGAGTTCTGTATGCCACTGCAATAACATATGAAAATGTGAACGAGTGATCTCTTTCTTTGGCTACCGCCTGGGCTCCCAGCCACCGGCTGAGGTACGATATATGCCCCACATGCAATGTTTCAAATGTCTCGTCTTCTCATGAAGGAAAATGCTGCAAGGAAAAAAATCATTCTCAAATCATTAACATTACAATGCCCAGTTTTTGTAACCTGGCAATCTTTTTAGAGAGAGGTTTTATAAATGTTTCAAAAAAAAAATGAATAAAGCACAAAAGTGTGAAGAAGTACATAAATAAGTTTATCAATGAATTAACCACAGTTCGGAAGAAAAATTGGTATCTTATTTTACAAATACTGCCGTTCTAAATTATCACCATCCAAAAAGCACATATGGGACAACAATATTTTCAGAAACATGTTTTATGACATCTGAGAAAGGCTTCGAGACCTTTACACTGTTGCCAAGTACATGATCGAAAAAAAATAACACTCCAACGACACGAAATTAAAAGAAAGACGAAATCTTGCATCAGGTGTGAACATAAATTTACAGGGGAAATTTCTTACTCCATTCCACGACCTACGTGGACACTGTGTTGTTCTACTGCTGTCAAATTTTCTGCATTGTGTATATCATTCTGTGCTCATCTTTCCATCATTAGCATCTGGCGACATGTACCGCCGTATCTGCTCAAAACTCCGTGTTCAATGATCCCTGAAATCATGAACTAAGCAGAACAGAAAAGAGATACAATATCAACAATTTATGCCCTGTTTTCGTTCTCACATGACTGATGCGATTCAGAGCGTTAGAAACCGACATGAGGTAAAATGATACTCAACAAGCATATTACATCATAACTACCGTTTCGGCTGGAGAATCAAAAGATTGTACCTGGTTGGAGACTGCATCCAAACCACTATCACGGGCAGTCAGGCAGCTGGATCAGGCCACAATCATGGATGAGACCCGGTGGCTATTGGCCCATCTGGTCAAATCTCTAAATCTTTGCAGATTGTTCCCAATTCACAGTTTTTGACAGCTTTCCACAATTTGGCTGTTATGTATTTTTTATTGTCCTATTTGTTTAATAATGCTTCAAATAATATAAACCCCGGATAACAAATGAAAGTTGCAGCTGTTTTTGGATGGCCTCAAATGCGTCACCTGAAACTCCGTCATCGGCGGTTGTGCTGGTGGCTTTTGGAGCTGCTGGGCGCTGCGGCTGGCTG